>CABFVX010001283.1:0-18783 GCA_902151425.1 Timema shepardi | reverse complement strand
CCCCCCCCCAAAATTCAAAAAGGTGGAGGAATTTTAAAGTCGGCGCGGACCTTTCTTTGGAGGTCTCTTGTGGCTAAACGGTAAGACCTATCATAAAACGGCTCTGTAATTACATTAGTTTACACCCACTTGCAAAGAAAACCCAAAGCGAATATTTTTATAAAACCAATATTTTCTGAGCTATCAGAAAACATATTTTTAAAATTTAGGTTTGGGAAATTGGGAGTTAGTTACTCTTTGGTGAACACTGATGATACTTTTTCTCAATTCGTTTCTGTAAAAGTGAATGTAATTTACATTATCTCCTTGGTGGCATATTATGCGCTTATTTCCTTTGTGTTTCTTTAAGATTGTAAATGATTTAGTTTCATATAGCTTAAGAGTTTTAAGTAAAATATCTTCATTTTATAAAACTCGCGAGAAAGTCTGTGCGGTGTACCGTATTATTTATTAATAAATATAGTAGTCAGCATTAGTTGTGCTATGTAGCTATGTATCAAAGTTTAAATATTCATTTATAGACACAATAAAAATTGACATTATATCAAGAAATCAAACATATTTTTTCAGCTACAACTTTATAAGTACAGTATTTCATACCTTTCTCCACTTTGTATTAATTCTCTAGATATTTTTCTAAACAGTAGGTTCTACTCTTACCATGCCAACCATCTTATATTTATTTTCTTTCGACATATCGAAGGGAAATTATTGTGATCGTCAAAAAATTTGAGCTCGTGATTTTGATCAATGCTGACCTTTCATGACCCCCCCTGAAAAGTTGTTTTCCCGATGTCTTATATCTGTCTGTTTCTAACTAAGGCTAAAACCGAAACTAATTTACTGATTGGACTATAGCTTGGTATCTGGGGTGTTCACAAGGTTCCCTTGAGGTATTTTTAGAATCAGATGTCCAACCCTAAGCTCAAGCGCAATTTACCGAAGGGCAAAAAGAGAAAAAATCGAGTTCCTCGAAATGTGTTCAAAGGATTTTGATTACAGTTTATATCTAGAAACTGTTTATTACTATAAACAAGATGGAAACTATCATTTTCTTATGAAAATTATTTTGAGGTTACTTTACATGAAGGGTGTTTTCCAATCTTCGTCATTTATCTGCAACTATTTGATAAATGAAATACATTATCATAGTAAAGTTGTAGTACTATTAAAGGTACAAATCTTTTATTTGAAATATATTTTTAAATGCCAATAATCTATGAGCTATAATCAAAAATATTTTTTTTTTTAAATTCAGGTCTTTGAAAATGAATTTGATTCTTATGGTCTTTTGGGCAAAGATATTTATCTTTCTCGATTTGTCTGTGTGTTCCTAGTTATAAAAGCCATAGCGTAAGTAAGTAATCTTATATATAATTAGATAAGCTTGTTTTCAGTAATAAAAATTACGAGGAAATGGCTGAACAGATTTTTACGGCTAGGAGTCCAGGATTTTGGGAAAAATACTAATTTACCACGAAAGCCCGATTATCACAAATAATTTTCAGTTTTTCATTATTTGTTTAATAAGCATGAAAACTGTTATTTTTTTCATTTTCTGCATGGTTGTTAATCTCTAAATATAATATATCTTTGGTTAAAAATTAATAACTAAATCTTTATTGATTGTTGGTTCGAACACATCACAATTTTCTCTTTAGATTATTTTTCTTTTTGGATGCTGGCCATAACACATCTAAATTGAGATGTCTGAACGGGGAAAACTTTTTTTTGTTAGAATATTGCTGTGGTTAATTCGCATTTAAATCAATAAGATTAAGCATAATTCAAAAATTTAAAATTTATGTTGTTAAATTCATGAAAATATTGTCTACGTTTATCTTAGCGCATGATAAATTGATATTTAAATATGTTTTGGTATACATTATAAGCTCAAAAATGATACAATATTATTGAATAATGTTTAAAAACCGTAGCCATTTAAACTGTCTAAGTATGAGTTTTGGGGTTAATTTTTTCCAAATAATGGGTTTTTATGATCATTTTATTCAAATATTTTCACAAATGTTAGGGATCAAGGCTATCGGGAAAAATAGAAGTTTCCAACGAAACTATGATTTTCACAGATAATTTTAAACATTTCATCTTTGTTGACATAACAATGAAAACCCTGATTAATTTTGTACATGATTATATAGAGTAAATAAATTACTTTTCTATGATTATAAATAATAACTCAACTTTTACTTTAGTGGTGTGGTACAACAAATATATAATTTACGGCAATTATGAGTATATTTATCAAACAAACTGATGCTATTATATTAAAAATTGTTTTTTGTATTGTTGATTTCCTCTGCTCTTATATATTAATCGATAAGACCTTTTCCAATAATTAAAATTGCAAGAAGATGACTGAACCGATTTTGACAAATGACAACTCATTTTTAAGATTATGGATTCAAGATGTTGCCAAAAATAGTAGTTTTCAACGAAAATATTATTTTGTAAACAAATTTTCAGCGTTTCATGCTTTTTTTTTTTACATCTCCATGGAAACCCTGATTTGTGTTAAATTGAATATAATAAAATAAAATATTTTTCTTAGGTCAAAAATAATAATAGTTCAATTATTTTTTTAGTGGTTTGGTGAAACAATAGGTAGATAGCTGGGAGAGGGGTCATTTAAAGTTATTATCGTGGCACGAAGGGCAAAAATATATGTTTTGATTCAAATTACACACTTAAAGATAAATATCTATTTAAAGTTGATAGCTTTTGAGGAGTGAAGTTTAGTTAGAAAGTCAAGTCAAGTCAAAGCTTATTATAAGTTAAATAGTTTCAAAATAAAAAATATATAATGCATTTTAGTGCAAAATTATGCAGCTATCGCTGCAACGCTCCACTGATACTGTACATTAGTTCATTTATGATCTTTGGTAAAATGTTTCTACAGCATTGTATAGACCTATTGCTTCGTTTCACATATCTTACGAGTTTCTAGTATTTTTTTAAAAGATAAAAGCGAGAACTAGTCTCTACGGTGTGCAAACTCTTTATTTTAATTTAATTGAAGATTCTCTTTATTACGCTTATATATAACCACTCGTATGGATGGTCTGACTGTGGATTAACACCTGCTTCACTATGCTTTGATTAGCACCAAGCTTGATTATGTAAGTGTTGCTTGGGACTACATCTTTTTAGCTTACACATTCATACTTGAAATAGTTATGCCATTAATTCATTTGTTTTAAAATTTGTAGTGAATTTAAGGGGTAAGAGATTAGGAGAGTAAGGCTAGGTGTACACTATGGCGTGTCACATTAGCTCGTATTGCTAAGCACTGGCTTGGAAAATGTTCCTCCTTTGAGCTGTTCTCCATTTTCAAACAAAATATTTTATAAATGAGCTCATACGAAGCAGTACGGATAGGCGTGTGACAGCATTAATATTCATACCAAGCCAACACGATTCAATACGAACATTTAATAACACCTGAGAGGTTATTGTTTTGATACCTATAGCCTATGTGGATGTAGTTTTCCAACATTTATATCATTATATTTCAAGATAGTAAATGTGTCAATCTCGTCTTGTCTGATGTGATGGAAAGACTGGGGCTCAAATCCTGACTAAATCTACGAAGTTGTTTCTTTTTGTTTACCATCATCCTTACTTGAAGATGTGGACGCATTTTCGTACAATTTTCCTCTATAATCCCCCTATTAGTGTACTGTGAATATTAGGATTGTTTGAAGAGGGAATTAAGACGTAGATTACGGTAAAATACCCGCGCCGGTGATTACACCTATGAGATGTCATATTTATAGGGAGTAATTGGTCGAGTTTTGATTCTCATCAGGGTACACTTGTTTTTACATGTGGGAATCAATCGTTGTGGTTGTCCAATCACTTTATCGCGTTAATGTGGGTGCATTTCCTATAAATAACTTGTCTCATAGGTGCATTTGTGGTCACATGGCTTATCGCATAACACTCGTATTGGATTGGTTTCCTGTGATGGAGATATCGAGTTCGAATCCCTGTCGAGTGTACTAGGAGATAGGGGGAGTTCCTAAATGGTGTCCCACTCTCCCACCACTCAAATGTACGTATACTACCTCTAAGGCTCTTAACGTCCCCTCTATTATCTATTAGCATAGTTAATGTATGAGAACAGTCTGAATGGGTACTAAGACAGGAGGAAAATAACACTACAAGCGTGCCTTATTCCTTAGTTTGGATTAAGCCGTTAAGTTGGAAGTGTAGCGAACGCAAACTTAAGGACATTTTTTAGAGCTAAACTTTTTTTTGCCAAATTATTGTTCCCATAGAAACATATATTTTAATTTTCTTCACATGGTGATATAAACAGTTGTTTAATATCTGCCATTATCACAGCAGCCTTCGTTACCGTTGATACCACCAGGTGAAAACAGTTAAACTCTCTATTCTTACTGAAAAGTTATTTGATTTTTTGACTAATAAACTATTTTAATAATATACAAACTGCTAAAATACTACCCTTAACTCATGCTCCCTGCACTATCACCTTAACAGCGCCTGTGTTAAATGTAATAATAATAGCAATAATAATATGCTACCATTTATATGTTCAATATTTATTATACTTATAATATATATTACTTAATTCTCTTCGAGTTAGTTGAAAATTCATGGTTCAACATGGTGTTGTTACACTTTTTTCTATTTAATTTACTTAGACCTCCCGGATTTTCCGGGTGTAAGTCCTTGTTGACTGATGGTCTGCACCTTGATATAAAGAAAATGAAATAATAGAAATGACGTTATTCTGGCATGAAAGAATAAAATGTAACTTTGTTTGTAAACCATCCCCGTAATGGAAGCAATTTGCAGCTCCGCAGTTTTAGAACTCGCCCTTGCTCGGTGTAAACTAATTACTTAAAGAAATGTTATTTACTGACAAAAAAGAAACCTTTAGGAAAAGGTATAGGCGGTTAGCTATTTGTGCCAAAAGCACTCATATCTAGGGAACTAGGACGAGGAGAGTGTGATTCTTTATTTTTCTGGGATAAATGAAACTATGAGTTTTATATGGCTTATTTTATGTGACGAATTTTATGAAATATTTATCTGAAAAAGAGAGTTTTAAGAGATTAAATATACGTGCAGGGGGAATTTTTACTCATAGTGTTGAACACTGAGCCCGCATACGAAGGCGCCACTGTCCTTTTGTCTGGTTTACTAGCTTCAAGGGAGAGGCTGGGGTCTGAATCCCGTTTGGGTACACTTAGTTTTTTCAGAACAGTTTCCCCTTAATCCCTTTACGAAAAGTCTGATGGACTTCCTTCTAAACTTTACATTTCTTAACCATAAGTGTAAATATATGAATAGTCCAGATGGGTAGTAAGAGGAGAAATACAAGAGTTGGAGCTGGATAAGGGGGAGGAGGGTGGAAATTGGGGTGATGTTTCTTTATTCTATAACATTTTAACCAATTTCGATTCGATTATTTTTCAAACTAAATCGTTAAGTTTCTGGCTTTAGAACTTGAATTTCCGTTTTTTAAATTGTAATTTCATTACCAGTATGGGATTTTAAATATTTCTTGGAATTTATTAAATATTAAAATAAGGAAAACCTACTTGTAATTATTATTTTAAATATCTTTTCCCGGCGAGTTGATTGTAGATAAAATACCAATTATTTAGTTCTCTAAGGTATTATGTTAAAATCTCGTTAATACAAACTAATTGAGACATAAATTTGTTCATGCTAGCGAAAATTCTAATTTTTAGGGCTAATACGGGGGAGTCTACGGACACACATTTAGTGCACGTTACCATGAGTCCGTAGAGATTACATTCAGTTAACTGACGTATAGCATCACTCTGCGGTCTGGTGGTCAGAGCTACTAGCTACAGATCCAGAGGTCACGGGTTTGACCCCCGGTGCTTCCAAAATTTATTTTTGAAGCAAGAACGGGGTCAAAATCAACCTCTTGAGGACAAATAAGGAGCTACTTGAATAAAGTAGCAGCAGCATTTTAAGTTTATAATACTGAGATTAATGATTGGATGGCTCGTTGTGCTGACCACATGACACCCAAAATACGTAAATAATGTCACTACCATCGCCATCGCTAACGGTGGCGGACACTAGATCATTATAGTTCACTGGCAGGCTCACACCAAGGAGTTGTATAGCACTTAATATATACTTACTTACTCTTTGGCATTAGGAACTCGAAAGATCCTTACCGCACTCATAAAAGTATGCCAACCTAACTTAATGTATACTGCAGTTTTAAATTTACAGTTTTTTTTACAATACTGTAATTAATTTTAGTCAAATAAAAATACATTGAAATCACAGCTTGTAAATATTAAAAAGGATGTATCGTAGCTATTTTTCAAAATTCACTTTTAGCTTTGAGTTTGTACAATTTATTTAATTTGGTACGGATTTTTTCTTCTCCAAAAATTCTGAAATTTGGGACAATTGGCGTTGTACTGTAGTCTTTTTGACTTGACAACGTACCTAGAACAATAAACCTTTAATTTGACCTTCTTGATACCTGCTTCAGGGTCCGAATGGTATAAAGCGTCATTATCGTGTTAGTTAGGCCTGCTGACGGGAAGATCGATGTTAAAATCTCGGTAGGCAATTAAAGCTGAATTTTCGTCTCTCCTTCCATACAAATTTGGGTATCTTACCTCTAAAATGCTTCCTTTCTCATCTTAACCCCTTTAGACTAAGATATGCATACAACCTGAACAAGCAATGTGTGGTGAGAGAAGACTGTTACTTCTCCAAATCTTTGGATTTGTTGCATCTTATTGAAAGTTTGGAAATTTTTCAATTTTCATGAAAATCTACAACTTAGTTTACTTTTTAGCGACCTTATTCACTATATTTTTATAACATCATGAACTCCGTCATAATAGCAGACCTAAGTCCACCAACAATATTAAATTATTATCCATTGATATATTTTGTAAGAACTTATATTAGACCATGGAGTAGGCCTGATACATGTAAGTAAGTCTACTCACACGTCTATTATAAATACGCGTTGTCAGGTTTTCAAAAACACATCTCAAATTAATGCTTATTCATATTAAATGCGGAAATGCTCATCTGCTAAAGCATGACCTAAAATTAATTCTAAATATTTGTGGGCTTATTAAAGGTACTTTCTTACTTTTATAAAATATTTAAGCCTATCATATTAAAATAATGACTAAACTATGTATAATTAGATAACATGCGAACAGCTACTAAAATATAAAAATGTTTATTTTTATTTTATTTGTTGTAAATGTTTTAATTCAGCCACTCATACTAAGAGGAGTTTCAACTAAATCAATCATGAAATGACACGTGATTAAATGCCTCCCAGCCATGAAACGGTTCGTAAATTGTTATTAGGCCTAGTATAAATTAATGAATCGACCAATGCCACGCTCTGGAATCGCTACCTACAGTGGGAATCGCACCATGTGATTATAGAATGTACTGTGGGTAGCCTACATCGTTCGACGGTCGTTCTCGGAGATATCCGCGTTGGTGTAGTGGTGGGCTGTAGGGTGTAGTCGGTTTGTCGTCACTCGTCAGCGTCTAGTCTTCCTCGGGCAATCCAATTGGGAGATTGTATGTTTACTGAAGTAAGTGACGAGACCTTGCTCGGAAGTAACAAGCCCCGTCTCTGTTGTATAGTCAGTCCACGTTTAACAAATTACAACTATAAACTTGATCTCTGTGTTCATATTATTTCGTGGGACCCAGCACGAACGAAGCACAAAGAGATAACAGTAGAACGAGAGCACAGAAGTAACTGAGCATTGTCATTAATAATAACGTATTGAGGTAACATGTACGGGGTCACTAAGTAATATCTAATTAATAACAATTATATTTCATGTGTATGACCACTAAACAAATGTTTTCTGTGGAACGAAGAGGTTTTCATGCGGTATTTCGCCTGGCTACTTTACTCTGTATAGACAATAAAATACCAATTGTATCCACTAAACGAACAACTACATTTACAGTAAATATAATTTCATCGTGTTAAGGTTCAATTTTTATATGAAGAGTTTTTAAAAAAAAAATATTATTTTTGTGCTGAAAATAAATAGTGTTGTATTATTTTATAGGTATTGAAAATAATATTACAAAAAAGACATCTGCAGTTCATATGACATAATGAATGAGCACGTGAAAGTTGATATTTTGGATTTTCTAGCTGTCGAACAAGATTTTTACTATGTATTATTATTATTATTATTATTATTATTATTATTATTATTATTATTATTAGCACCGCGTCTTACTACCCGTTCGGGCTATACTCGCTAATGTGTAATGGTAGGGTGATTGTGAGATGAAATGAAGGACCTACACTTTAACGTGGAATCCGAACCACGGTGGAGGCCTGGTATTCCTCACATTCACAAGATGTCTTGTCAAAGGTGAAGGAAGGCTTTGGTAATCAGATACATCTTTTCCGGGACCGAGGATTGAACCCCGGCCGCCAGCATAGAAGTCTGACACCTTACCCCTAGACCACCAGGTCACCCCTTACTATATAAATTGGACTGTAGGCTCCATGGCTGTTTAGGAAATTTATGTTCTTGCTACCAACATTAACTAAATGTCACTAAAATAGTTACATTTTGCCTGATTTGCCAGTGACAGATATGCTAGGGATCAAATCCTGGCGGCGTATGCATGTGTGTTTTATTAAATGGTTTGCCTCGTATCACGCCACGGAAATTTGTAAAAACTTTCTTGAAAAATGATATCTTACACATTTCTATCCCACAGTGTAAATATGTAAATAGCTCTGACTAAAAGTAAGAAACAGAGTCAAGGAAAATGATTGACATCATATAATTTAATTGTTTTTTGTTTGAATTACTTGTTTTTATATTGATCTTTTATGCATTTACCTATTTCTTAGTTTCTAGATAAAGCTGGCTCTTAAAAATTTATATTATATCGTAATATATGCTAATAGCTGTTTAAGTTTTAAATGGCAAACGGTGAAAGCATTATTAAGTATATATACCTAATACCGAGCTCAAAGCCTCTTGAATTCTTTTAAGTATAGGCTGTACAGCTTTTTTTAAAACCTAGATAATATTTTTTAAGGTTTAAAATATGTTATAGCATAGATGTAGGGACAATATTGGTCCCGGGAGAGGATTGTAAAGGGAAGAGAAACCAAATAGCTTTATGGCCAAGCAAAGCTAGGTCTTTAAACTAAGGTAGGCCTATGTTCCATACCCACTCAGAAATGCGAGTTCTAAAATTGTCCTTTTGGACAAGTAAAATAAGTTTCTTCTGATTGGTTATAAAATGCGCTAAAAGTATTGTTAAATAATAAAAAAAATGTATCAGTCCATGCCTGCAACATTCGGTATTTATCTAACCAATAGGATTCAAATTTCACTCACACAGCTGTACAGTCTTCACAATTTAAAGCTTATCGTATTTCTCTGTAAGTTGATAGGTCAAAACTCTGTAACATTTTTGAATTAAAATAACTACACAACACTTTATTATGGACTCGTGGGACTCATCTGTATATGATAATAAATATTAAACCACGCAAATATTTTAAAATTTTATTTTTATAATTTTCAGCTATATATAATCCGGTTTAGATTATAAAGAACTTTGATAATCTACAAACATAGATTTAGTGCTAAACGTTGATACAATTTTATTTTATTTCTAGTATTTCAACATACATTGATATTATCCATCAAAAGATACAGTTGCAAATCATATAACTTTATAAAAATTGTTTAAATAACTTTAATACAATCAATAAAATGTTCCTTCCAAAATAAATCACACTATACATACCCTCACAATCTTAGTGAAAGTTCTTGACCGAAAAAGTACTCATAAATTTGACACTCCTTGCAAATAGGAGTGATAAGTGAATAGCTAAGGCAAACCCTCTCCAATAACTCGTACGGATACCCGGGTGATGACACAACCACCACAAGTTACAAAAACAAAGTTTCGCGAGTATTCACTTCGCATTAGGACCAGGACCGATGCGTTGGCTTTGAACAAACAGGCGCTAAGAAATGAGGTCAAAAGGAACACGAGGAGATGAAAGGTTGGGAAAATTTATTTTGGCAATCTGCCCTTGGGGTGACCCCTAGTGCCAAGTTGTGTCTTGTGATAGGAGTAGGATATTTTGGTGGATGACACCTGATCCCATCCCAGCCCATCCTCTTTACATTCCGTATAATTCCTGCACTTGTCATACACAACCCTCTCTACCTCTGCGGTACCTTTTGACCGATCACCCTCTCTAACCAAAGTGATTCATAAGCATGGTTTCATGGAACACTGTGGTTCAACGAGTCCGTTTTCAGGGATTAACTAGAATTTGGAGATTAAACTTTTGCTTTTCATTGGTCTGCAAATAATTTTTGGACATTGGGAAAATATGTTAAGATAGCTCTTGTATCCGAAGAATATGACGAGAAGAGTGCTGGTAATAATGTAAAAAGTAAGGTTATCAAGAATATTGATAAACCAAGTTCAAGTATTTTGATGACAGTAATTAATAAATATAAATAGACAATAAATAATCTTGACATATTTTATTCAAAAGTATGAGTTACATATTATTTACTAACCCCAGTCCTTAATTTAAAAGGGGGTAAACAGCTAAAAGGGTCCTTCTGTACACAGAACAAAGAACTAAAGCTGACAAACTTATCATTGTCCACCCCTGTGATTTCAGTAATGTCTTCATAGAGGAAATTGTCCAGTTTTCCGCGATACCAAGCTAAGGCCATGTTTCACTCCATCAGTACAGGTGGTTTTGCTCCTGGATGAAGGGCTTGGTGATACCTTTCCAACTATTAATATAACACTTCGAATATATTTGAGCATGGTAATTATTAGTTGTTCAGGATAGAGATCCTTCAGCAAATTTGTACTGATAAAGAATTATTTAAGAACCACGATGACCCATGCAAGAATAAGTGCTTTGTGCCTACTGGATGTAAAGAGCAATGTTTTGAATATTATATAGTTTGAAATTTTTTCCAAGATTTTTCATACGTTAATTTAATACATTATTTAGGTGCTGTATTGTTTCTATGTATGCACTTTTAGATATTATTTAACTTGTCAATTCCAATAGCATGCAGTAAACGGTCTGTGATGAGTAAATTTTGTGAAATTATCCTTTTTGAAGTGAATTTTAATTTCTGAGTTTGAGGGTGGCTTACAGAAACTTAAGTGTCCAGGGTCCACAAATATCTAAATCTGTCCTGACTAACCCTAATGGTCTACACGTCTATGTTATAACTTACCCTTCTTGAACCTAATTTGTGTCGGGCCAGTAGGGGTTCCCCAAAATTGTATGAAATACTTTAAGGGTTTTACAAACAAAAAAGGTTAGGAATCCCGGTTTTACTCCCTTTAAATGCATAGCATAAAACTATCTTTTGTACCCATGCTTCACACGGAAATTATGTAGAGGAGCTTTGTTAATTTTAGTATATAAATTAACCACAGGGAAAAGTAACCAAAATAGAAGTGTTTTAATTGTCAACCTTTATTGATTTATATTGTGTTACTATACACGAAAGTAATCACAATATAGATATAACTTAAACATGTTTTAAAAATTGACATGTATTTTTAGATTAAATTATAACTTCTCTATACACATTATTTTGAACTCTTGCGTGTTGGTTCTGGTAAAGGCAAAAAAAGTAACAAAGCATAAATGGGTGTCAAAAAGCTAAAACAAATAAAAGTTATTTTGTCACAGTTTATAGTTTATATTAAACAAATTATTCATCTTCAGCGTTTCTGGCCTAATACGTTACACTATTTTGATTTTTTTAAATTAAATTTTTGTATTTTAGACTTTTTTAGAAAACATTATCTTAAGACCTGTTAGAATTCAAAATTTTAAATTTCTAGGATGTTTAGAAATGTTATAATAACTCATGCGGACAAACAGATATCAAAACTTAATCAAATTATGAAGTTCTAAACCCAGTTGTATTTTTTATATAATAGATTATTTTCCAAATCAAGATAACGATGACAATCTCAAACCATGAATGTATACCAATACATATTGAAAGCACTTTTTTTAAATGAAACATTAATTAACTCATAAACTGAGTGGACAAACGAACGCAATCCATAGAAAACGAAATAGTTTACTAAAAAACTATCTAAGAGATTAAAACAAAAAATATACATTGTCACGAAAACATATAAGAAAAAAGACCATAAGAGTTTAACAAAGAGCACAAGTTAAATAAAAGGCTCTTAAAGAGACATATTGGTCCCTGCAATTACCTGCACATATGTTATGTTTTACTACGGAAAAAAGTGTTTTTTTAATTACTTGCCCTCTATTTATAAGATACAATTTTCAAATTTAAACTTCTCATTATTTTTGAATTATTTGTGGTGGTCTTTGTACCAACATGATTAAAATATTTCACTTTTCTACTACTAACTACAAATACCAGGTGTTCATTTGAAAACTTTCTACCAAAATATCTCGAAAACTACGCATTGCAGAAAAAAAAAATTTTGAACAAAAGTTGTTTGGTTCTGAGGCGTATGTAAGGTGGTAAGGTTGGTCTTACCTTGGTTGGTGATGCTAAGGTGACGTTGAGGCCACTTTGATTTATTTTTAATGATACGCCTTATTTTTTATTATCTATTCATGTAGATCACGTTTTGACATTTTCAAAATTATAATCTTAAGCTTTTTAAAGTAAAAGCTATCATGAGAAATGAGCCTCACACGTTTCTGAGTCACCGACACCAGGCGAGCCGTTAGAATTTAGCTTATTCAATAATAATAATAATAATAATAATAATAATAATAATAATAATAATAATAATAATAATTATTATTATTATTATTATTATTATTATTATTATTATTATTATTATTAGCACCGCGTCTTACTACCCGTTCGGATTATACGCACTTACGCTAATGTGTAATGGTAGGGTGATTATGAGATGAAATGGAGGACCTACAGTTTAACGTGGAATCCGAACCATGGTGGAGGCCTGACACTCCCCACATTCACAATATGTCTTGTCAGAGGTGAAGGAAGGGTTTGGCAATCAGATAAATCTGTGCCGGGACCTGGGATTGAACCCCGACTGCCAGCACAGAGGTCTGACACCTTACCCCTAGTCTAAACTTATTCAAACATAGCTCGGTAAGGTAAAAATGTTTCTGTGTTAGATCGTAAACAAAACATTGTTTTTACTGCCAATGACGGTTACAAATATATTGGCTGTTGTCTCGTTTATTTCTACTGTTAACATCCAATCTAGAAAAATAGTTCGCACTTTGTAAGAGAGAACAGAATTGAATTTCTGTATGGAACAGAGGCTCATTTTCCTCGAAGAATGGCAGCTACATTCAACCAAAGACACCAGGATAAAAACATATACCATAGTTATGTTTTGGATCGTGTTTCCATATTTAAAGAAACTGGATCTGTTGCAAACAAAAAAGAGACTGTGCGTACAGTATTGAGTGAACTAACTCAAGTGTAAATTTTGGGCACTTATATGGCATATTCCAAAAGCTCAGTGCAGGAAGTTTCTAAAGCTAAAGTGTATAAATTGGTTTGGTTCATAAGACATTACAATTAAATAAGCTTTATCCGTATAAAATGCAGATATATCAAACATTAGGTGAAGATAATCCTGATAGGCAAGTAAAGTTAAAAATGGAGGACATTTAGAAAACCTCCTTTAAACTTAAAATTAAAAAAAGTCTTTCCCCCTATAATTATTTTACAAATATACTCAAACGTGAATAAACACACGTATGCAAGCACACAGTACACAACCACTTCTACCTTCCTGAAATATGTTTGAATAGGCCAAATTCTAATGCCGCGTTCGTTTCCGGTGACTCAGAAACTTGTGAGGCTCATTTCTCACGGAAACATTTACTTTAAAAAGTTTAAACCATCACTTTTAAAATAACACAACGTGATTTACTGGTATATGTAATAAAAAATAGGGAATTTCATTAACAAAAAATTAACGTGACCATAACGCCACTTTAGCAACGCCATCCAAGGTCATACTAGCCTTACCACCCTACTTCCCCTTCAGAACTAAACAGCCTTTGTTTAAAACATTATTTTATGTAATGCGTTACTTTCGAGATATTGTGGTGGTAAGCTTTCAAATGAACACCAAGTATATGCTTTTATTTGGTAATTCTTTTTGAGATTTTTGATACTCTTCCTCTCTATTTTTTAAATCTTTGTTATAAAATTAAAAAACTGTATACTTTTATAACTATCTTTTAACATGTGTGGCATGTTACAATAAAATAAAATAACACTTAATATAATACTCACCTCATCCCCCCTGAAGTGCCCGCTTACACATTCCGACCTCACCCAAACTACCCATCCACACTCCACCGTCAAATTGGCGATAATAGCAGAGGTCAATATTGCGTATCGTGCCAATGGCGTCACACCCCGAGACTAGTGTAGAAAAAGGTAGAGCCATCAAGCAGATTCTACAACCTTCTAGGTTAGCCCCAGATGTACCCTTGGGTCAACACATGTGTCCGGTTGCCCCTCTCATTACCCTCTCTACTCAACTTTGGGTTTCTTTCGTTCCGTCTCAGGGACCACGGGGTTATGTCCTTGGACTATATATTGCCATGTTTTACTAGTGGGACTACTCATTATACCACCGGCTTCAGCGTTGGTAAGCATCGATATCTGAGGCAGATGTAATCTGTATATTTTCAAAATTCTCTTTCGGCTTAAATCTTCATGCTTTTCTAAATTATTTTTTTGGATTCATTCAATTGCTGATAATTCTATCTGGGCTTTAATCTTTATGCTTATCTAATTTATTTATTGCAACTTCAATATTATTGAATGATTAGTTTGCCACTGAATAATGGCCAGTTTAGAGATCAAACATTCCATGGGCACTTGCCCTCACAATTGTCTTTTAAAGCCACTTTTATCTGTTGAGGTTCAATAATTCGTTTGTTACTAGATGGTGTCGTTTGGTCATTTAAGACCTTGCTTAATAACACTGTACCCAGGCCGCTAGATTTAAACTTAATTATAATTTAGCTTGTCACTATGCCACTAGATTGCCAGTTTGTATTTTTTGGTAAACAATGTGTGATGAACACTTTCCAGCGCTTTTATCTATTTGCGCTCACTTTAATATTTTTACGTTTAAATGGTTAAGTTATCGCTTGACAGCAAGTTTATGTTTGATCGTAAATAATTTATCTTTGTACTGTTTCCATCGTATTTATCCTTTTTCAGGTCACTTTGACGAGTTAAATTTAAATTGTTCGTTCGTTCGTCACTAGATGCCATTGTTTGGTTATTTTAGTCCATATTTAGTAATTTTGTATCCAGGTCTCTGGTCTCATACTTTACTGTATCTTAACCTATCTCTAGGATATCGATGGCTAGCTTGTTGCTGATTATAAATTAACTGATTGCCCGTCCGCGATATGGTATGTCCCAGTGTTAACTTTTTCGTTAACGTTAACTCCTGGCTAATAGGTAGAGCCAGCACTTGTTTGTTGTAAAATTGAAACCCATAACAAATATATATTGTTGTGTTTTCTGCCCAGCCTTTATACTGGGACAATTGTAAGCCTAATTCGTTATTTGAATAATGTAGTCATTTATGATTATGTGAGTCTGTTCCCTTTTTGACGGTACTTAATTTCCTTTCGCTACTTAATGTTTATATTTTGTTACTCAATACTTATTGTCTTAGCCTTAACTGGGCCTATACCTGCTCCCTTCAATCTCAACGTTCTACTATTGTATGTATTTATATATCACTTCTCTTTTCTAATGTTTAATAAATGTCATATCCTTGCTACCCACGGCCTATTATTTCATTTGGGGAAATTTAGTGCTGGGGGTTACCATCTTGGATAGCCCATACACCTAGGCCTACCCGAAAAAAATCATTTTTCTATGACAACAAAACTATTTTGTTTTAGGTTTTGGAAATTTTCACTCCCCACTACCCCCATAACTCCAATCCACTGATCCTTGTTTTGAAATTATAAATATTCAGACTCTTTTAGTTATTTAAGGTTGTCCCTATACATTTAGATACATATACCAATTTTATACCATAAAAGAAGGGATGTTTTCTATTATAATAGGAATTTTTTTACTGCTGTTTATGAGGAGGATGGTGTTTGAATCTTGTTGGTGTCTAGCCTTAATGCTTTTCCTATCTCTCTCCAAGCAAATACTGGTACATTTCCTTTATATTCTAGTCCTACTCATAAATTATTTGTATTTAAGTTTATAGCCTTAACGGGTATTAAAGCATGGTGCTAAAAACAAATAAATTGGTAAAATAAATTATAAAAAAAAACCCTAAGTTACACATATTTAGGCATCTATAAGTTCCTTTGCTAAGTTTCTCGGTCTTAGAGTGCCATTGTTACCACACGAATGTATATAACTTTTTTTAATTACTTAATTGTTATTTCTGGCGTTCTATCTGCCTTTTAATGGGAGATCAATTAATATATTTGTCTAAATATTTAGTATGTAAATGTAAGATCAAATCAAATAAAGACTATGAACATAACATAATATGTGCAAGCTGTATTACGTTGAATAAACGCGATTTTAATATTAATATGCATGCAAAAAACCGAGCACAAAATATAGTTCCTCTATGAATTTAAGATTAAAAATGTATTTAGTAATTACGCTTTGGACTGTAGTGGATTTTTCTATCAAGTAAGAAAGAAAAATATTAATTCTACACTCATATGCTTTAAGACCAAATATTTGAAAACATCAATTTTAATGACTTTTAAAATAAATAATTAGGCCTTTGTGCTAATAGAACGTTGAATCTATATCCATGCTAGATTTCAGTACCATAAATGTGGTGGTATTTGGGTTAAACAGGAACATATACACCAATTCTTGTTTATGTATACCAATTGATTTTTGGTGGATAAAAATTACTCGTTATGACTTCTTACTCTTAGGACGTGTCACTGACTCTTATTTGTATCTTATCTTTTTAAGATTAGTAATGTTCAAATTGCAAATATATCTGCCCTAAATGAAAACTTTAAAAACCATGCAAAATTATGCAAAATATACTTTAGCTTAAAACTGTTGCCAAAGAAAACTTAGAAGGTCTTAACACAGTTCAGACAGGCGGTTGAGGACTTTCCCTTCGTAAGTCAGTGTTGACTGGTGTGAAAAAGAAGCCGTGTATGGAGGTGTGGTAACGAAAGAAAAGTATCGATATTGTACTCATTAAAAGTATAGGAAGAAAACTATTGATACTGTACTAGTATTGAAAGAAAAGTATCGGTATCAAAACGCATATAAACGTGTCTGCTTCGTCTGCTTGGAAGACTTTTGAGTTGACTACCAAATATTATTTTGTTTAGTTTGTGATAACCATGCTCATTGGTAAAGGAAGGGGTAGTAGACTGGTTGCTACGTGCCCCATCAGGTATCAGGCTGTATTGACAAACAAAGACAAATATCTAGAAAATCTTGTCTAGAAAACTGAGATTAATGACTGGGGTGTTCATTGTACTGACTATATGACACCTTTTATACGTACATATATATATAGTCTTTTGATTCGCTGAGAACTGCGATCGCTATGTTGGTATTGATCTTTTACGGTCTCACGCTATTAAGTTTATATAAATACATATATTTTTAATCTACCACCCTCATAACAATACTTCGCAATGACCTCAATAAATGCTGCTTGGGAAATTTTCACAAGGAAATAATGAATGTTGTGCATGTAGGTTGTAACAAAATGCGGTTATAGTTTGAGACTATGTTTCTATTGAAGCGAAACAAAAGTATTTTGTAACATCGATTTTTGCTTTTGTACAGGAAATTGTTCATTTAACTAGAACGATGGGTAATCTCATGATACATGGTTCTAGTTGATGAACATTATTTTGGTAACGTTTTGATTTTACTTCAAAAAAATACTTGAAATTGTAGCCCAATTTGTGGGGTTCACTCAGTATGTGTGTGGGTGCAATGTAATTTTAATTTAAAAGGTGGCACACAGTGGGCCATATAGCATAGTATTGGATCGGGACGCAATTTTTTTCGTATTATTACACACATATCCGTAATCTATCGCATCGGCTCGGTACTCATTTTATGTATGTTGCTTGAAACATACAACACTGTAGCAGCTCAATATGGATATTTCTTAAGTTGGCACACACCTGTCCGCATCGTATAAGCTTGGTACTTAACGCTGTGCACAGGCTGCTTGGGACAGATATATTCCGATAGAGCGTAGCACTATCGGTTTGTCGGGCTCGTGACGGACTGGTTGAAGAGGGAGATAGTGTAATTCATTACCTCTCACTCTCACTAACTTCTCGCTTTGAGTACAAATAAAAGTAAGGAAAGAGGGGATTAGTAGCCTAACAGGAAATGTTTACAGAGGGGTTTGGTGGAATACAATGATATGACAATGTTAGAAGGACAGATACTTTTAACTATGCCAGGCACAATGTTAGAAGGACAGATACTTTTAACTATGCCAGGCATAGTTGTATGGGATGGTGAGTTTTTTTTTTAAAGAGTAGATTGGTTTTCATAAGGTTCCATCAAATATAAATTTTAATAATTCTGCTGTTGAGGGAAAGGAGCCTCGTGAAAAAGCATGTTCATAGGTCTAAAGTGTTTAACTATTAAAATAAATAAAAAGGATTTTAATACTAAACTTAAACTTAATAGTATAAATACTGTACAATTTTAATTT
>CABFVX010001282.1:86381-176153 GCA_902151425.1 Timema shepardi | reverse complement strand
TGTTGACCCAGTTGGCTGTCCCAGTTAGCTGTCCCAGTTGGCTGTCCCAGTTGGTAAGTGTTGTTACAACGTAAGTTGTTACACCACCTGCACCAAATTGGGAAACTAATCTTGGAATCTTTATTAGTTACAATTGATGTCACCACTATATTCACCAACATCCCCCATACTCATGAACGAGCTGCAATGGACCATTTTCTAAATATCAGGCCTTAAAATTCCACACCCACCACTTCTTTCCTGCTTGAATTAGCCAGAATAATTCTGGAAACAACCGTTTCCATTTCTTAGACACACATGATCCACAGATTAATAGCACTGCTATGGTTATGCCAATATCTTCATGGGACGACTGGAAGAACGTTTCCTACGTTCTAGACTCATCAAACCACTAATATGGCTCCGGCAAATTGATAATATTTTTATAATTTGGACACATTCGAGAGAGATGCTTAAAAACTTTCTGGAAGAACTTAACAATTTAAGTACTCTAAAATTCACCCACAATATATCAATACAGCATGTCACCTATTTGGACGTCGATGTCTTCAATGAGAGAAATAATATTCACATGACAGATCACATGAAACCTACAAACCACCAACAATACCTCCACTACCGCAGCAGCCACCCTTCTTACACTAATAAGTCTCTCCTTTACAGCCCGGCCATTAGGGCCAAACACACATTCAGACAGTGCTGACCTTACTCAGCATTTCAAGAAAGAGGATTCCCTTCAACTCTAATTGATACCCACCTCTTCAGAGCCATCTTAAGTGATTCGACGAATCACAGACAAACTAATTATGACATAACTTTCATTACCAAATACCATCCAGGACTGCAAAAAATCAACACGATCATCAAGAAAGGCTACAACCTTCTAACATCTTCCACTCAGACACAAAACCTTCTCAGCTTTCCCCCAAGAGTCTCTTTCAAACGGCCATCTAATCTTCACAACCTTCTCTTACATCCAAAATATCCCGACACCAACAAAAGTTTCACCTCAATCAACACAAAAAAAGGTTCACACCCTTGTTTGAAACAACGCTACAACACCTGAAATATCCACCCACCCAGCAAGACCTTCAATAGTAAGAACACCAAGAAGCAATACCCCATCCAAGGCCATTATGACTGAGACACATCCAACTTAATCTACCAACTTCAATGTAATTTTTGTGAGGCTGAATACTCACCACCTTTGAGAATACGCATGAACAATAAACATTTCGATACCAGTCACAATTTTTTTTTAGATAAACCAGTTCCTTCCCATGCCAACACCCACAATAAGGACTTTTGACTCCTGCTACAACACCAGATTACTCAGAGCATTCCTGACAGCCACTTGCAATAACTCTCAACTTAGGCAATGGGAACTTGCACATCAATGGGTAACCAAACCCAGACTACCCCTAGGTTTAAATCTGAGATAAAAAAACAAACAAAGAACCTATACATAATATTTACAGTTATTTCATATTTTATATCTTTTAAATTTAACGTAGTTTTTTATTTATTTATTATTTCAATTATAGTCCCTGATAGTTTAAAAGTTATTTTTTGTTCTCAACAAGCTATTTTTTTTTCAAACCATATTTATTTACATCAATTTGGCAACACTGCAAGTTTTCAGTTACATATTTTAAATCATTCTAGAAACATGTAGTTCTATAGCCTATCTTTGTTTGTTTGTTTTCAATTTGTCTTTTCTAATGATAAAGGAACATCTACGAAAATTCAACAGTGTGTGAAGTGTAATAGAGTACAATAATTCAAGAAGAGAAAAAATGAAGAATGAAGAGTCTTTTTATATTCAGGCTTAACCTAACTATCCATTCAGGTTGGCTTCCTTCCCTATCACGTTATATTATTGTATAGTGTTTCTACACTGTCTTGTTATACATTATAGATTATAAATATATATTACTCATTATTAGTTTTAAATAACAAGATACAACCTTACTGAACAATGTTTTACCAAAAATATTACTACAATTATTTATTAAAATGTTAAAAAAATGCAAAAATATCAACAGCAAACAACTAAGCCAAACCAAGTGCTAAAACCACTAAGCTTTAAGTTCTACATTAATGTCTACATTATTGTCTACTGATTCTTATCAAGGCTTTGAAGAAAGTAATCAAGAATGTATATTTAACTAGCGTAAGCAATACAAAGAACGAAGATAATATTGACTCAGCTATCAGTGAAAACCTAATTACATCTGAGACCAACCAATTAACACGAAAGTCTGAATATTTCTGGGATTAATATTCTACTAAAAGCGTATTAGTACGTATCTGGAAAAATAGGATCCATTTGTGGTATTTTACGTGCACTTTCTGAGTCAACTGATTATATTATAGCACGACTTACACACTAGTTTATCTCTAGAACAGATACAACACACCATCTGCCAGCGATAAATTTATTATTGTAAAAAGTAAAGCCCCTATTTAACCATTTATGTATTTTATACCATGCAAGGAATCGAGCCTTTGACCTCTCTATTAGCAGACAGACTTTTACCAACTAGGTTAAAGTGTCAAACTACCTTGTATGTGTGTTCTTATATGCTATTAATCCCGAAGCTGTTATCAAATGCTTATTAAAATAGCTTATCCACCTCTTGCTGTGTTAAATTAAAAGTTTATATATTTTTTTCAAACTTTTGTATGGCGGTGTACATCCAACATTCTGCATACAAATACTGTAGTTCTAAATATCGTTATTACATTTTGTTTTAACTTTTGTATGGTGGTATACCAAACATTCTGCATACAAATACTGTAGTTCTAAATGTCGTTATTAAACTTAGCTATCATCTTTGTTCTAAGGGATTTTTTATTCAATGCTATAAAACGACGTAAGTCCGTGGATAGCATTGTTAAATAAATGGTATGTCCTACTTATTCCATACAATTAAGAAAGAATGTTCTCTAACTTTACTTTTTATTTTTAGAAATACTTTTAGCGTTTGGACTCCCCCCCTCCCCCCACACACTAATACAGAGTGGTGATGCTCGAAGAAATACCCCCTTTATATTCCGTAGCTATATAAAAAAAGTGTAATGTCAAGATTCTTTAAAAATGTCTGAGCTTAATTTTAAAAAGAACTACCATTGTTGTTTCATGAGATGTTTTAAAATCAAAACATTTCATATGTTATTTAGGTTTATCGGTAAATGTATGGCCACTCTTATGACAGGGTTCCTGATGTTATAATAAATAAGCTGAGTTAAAAAAAAGTATTTAAAACTTAAATCTTCACAAATATCACAAACCATCTTAACTGTGCCTGGTCTTACCACAACACTTGTTATTTGGCCAAACAAGAAATTTTATTTGATGAATTTAAGTCTTGATATGACGTTTAGTGATAAGATATTTAATGATAGCCCATTTCAGTAATGGAAAAAAAACCCCAACCATATCGATGGGAGCATGGATTAAGACCTTAACCTCTTATGATTTAATTTTTCGGTGAATCCAATCCCATCCGGGTGTACTGAGGGTAGTTTTTTTCCCCAAACAATGGTACATTCTTCCTTGGTGTCAATGTGGCTATATTACCTTTAAATTCTACATTCTTCATCCCAGCCCCTTTAGTATAAATATTGTGACTACACGAAAGGGTAGTAGAAGGACGCTTGGCTGAAGGAAATATTAAAAGGGAAACATTATTCATGTGTTGAGGTTATATTTGTTAAAAGCTCCAACAATTATAATTGACACCATTTAACGGGAAAGTTAATTTTCCTGGCCTAACTCAACATGAATGTTCATTCAAATTTATTCTGTTTCAGTTAAAACCATAAGTTGGTTTAATCTGCCAGTTCAAGAGAATAGGGGGTTTTAGAAGTCTTAGTTGCTTAAGCCGTGTTCTGTTTACCCCTATAAGCTCCTTATCAAATACGGTTCACTACTCCAAGTTCACCATCTGAATGCTAAACGTGGGATTGATTTATATAGAATTTTGGTTTAAAATAAAAATCTTTTCCCTTTAATAGTTGGCCATATTTTTTTAAAGGAGAGACATGGTGGTGCTCTAAAACATAAAAAGGTGTAAATTGAAATGAAAAATTAAATAAAATGGATAGCACAACAGAACATCGTACAAAATACAGAATAAAAGAGTGAAAATAAAATATAGAGATGTGAAGAAGAATCTGCACGCAACTTGTATTTTTTTTATTATATTTTTTTTTAGAATCAAGAGCTGCGTGATTTGAATTTCAAATAAACCCTTCAACGCAGTCGTATCCGGAAAGAGTTTACGCTCTCATTCTTGCAGTGTTGAAGGAGAATCTAGTTTATATCCGGTATTTCCCCTGGCTCTTCCCCCCTTCTAATACCCCCAAAAAAGGACAATTTAGATCCAAGCTTAAACATTTATTTTCTTCATTAACGAATGGACAAGGTTCGATACTTGATGGGTTATACTAACGTTTAATGCCATCCCAATAATGCATACGTGTATCTCCGTAACTCATTGTGACAGGTGGGTAAATGCTATGTTGAGGGATTTATTTTAGCATCTCAACTGATTATCCATTCGGGTTATGTGATTATGTACTAATTACACTGATGGTATCATGGATTAGGAATATTATAGTTATAGGAGGTGTACCGGCATTTGCGTGGAGGGAGATTGGAAAACCATTTAGGGGAAAGCACCCTTTGTAAACTCGACCAAGATTTGAACCTCGATCTCCCTCTCATAGGCAGTATAGTCTACTGTGAGAGTATTGCCTTAAACCATGCGGCCACCGGAGTGGGTTGAGAGAATCGTGTTTGAACTAAATATTTTAGACAGCTAATATTTTCTTAGGATTAATCTAAAGTTATTTTTAAGTGTATTGTTTAGAGATCTTATTTTCAAACTAAGGGCTGAAGAATTGCTATTTTGTAAAAAAGGGTTATTACATAATTTGTAAAAATATGCTTACAATAGCTATAATGTAAAAAGTATATATCTATTATATACTTATATACATAAGTATATATCTATTATATACTTATATACATAAGTATATATGTATTATATACTTATATATATGTAAAATAAATTTTTATTAACATTATGTTTTATAAACATATATTAAAATTAAAATATAGAATCAATATTTGATAATAAAACTAACAGGTATTTTATATTAATTTGGTCACATCCTCTACATTTTAAAGGGCCTAGATCTGGAGAATAAAATGTCAATTTATATAGTTGCCCTCCCGATTAATTTTTTTAACTTATTTTTAGCGAGGCTGGTAGGCCCTATTTGCTTTAAAAACAAAGAAAAACTCCAGCCGTTAAAAGCATCTTCTTTATTAAAGTTTATTATTATTGTTGTTATTTAATAACTGTCTCTTGTAAGCTTGTTAGCTTATTCCAGCTCAGTTTCAGAACAAATACAGGCCCAATATTTCAATCCGTTAGTAACAATCAGTAAAAGGGAACACATATTAATTAAATAGTGGTATATTTTTGGTTTCAAAAAATGAACATGGAACTTTTAGATTAGTAATGAGACGCAACAAAAAAAAGTCTGTTTTTTCGAACCTTGTATTACCCACCTCGCTGGCGTAGTTAGCTAACGCACTAGTCTTGTTGAGCTGGACTGCCGAGAACAGGGAGATCGAGGTTCGAATCTCGGTTGGGTAAACTTGGGGCTGGTTTTGCCTAAGGCGTATAACCTGAACGTTAGTAAGACGTAAATAAACAAACCAAACTTGTATTATAAAATAAATAAATATTGAGAATTTAATATTTAGGAATTTTTATCATTAGAAAAATAAATACAGTATTTATGTTTGTGTTTCCATGTTCCTAAATTATTTACCTTTATAGGAAATAAACATTTATGTAGACATTTTTTGAATGATTTATAGGAATAAATAAGACGCCAGTCCGGTAGCGAGGTGTCAGAGTAGGAAGGATAGGCTCATATATGCCAAAAGGTTTTCAAAAAGGAGAGAAAACATCGCTTTACATAAAACATATGAAAAATTTAAATTTACTGGTCATTTTTTAAAAGCATAATGACATATTAGCAGGCACGCGAAGCGAATGTGTCAGTTCATTTTGGCAAGATAAGCTGATACCTTTCCGCCTAACGCACCCGGTGAATCAGGCCCGCGGGGAGCTTTAGAGGGTAATAGGCACGCAACTGTTCATAGGAGCCACTGAAAGAGACCTGTAAACCGGCTATCCCCAACTCGTGGGTGTTATATTTTTGACTATATGGAGTGTGTTTCAAAGGTTTATTTCAGTGTAGATTAGTTTGGTTTTGTAATTTTGACTTGAATTTTATTATTTTATTGAGTTGTTTCAAATTTCATATTATATTATAAATATCAATAATGTTTTAGGATTTAGTGTATGTTCAGTAGAAAAAATGGATGACGATGTAGACATCAACAATGACTTTTGATTCAGTTGAGTTTTTGTTAGATAATTCTAATAAGGGTTTGTCTTTTAAACGAAAATTGCATTTACAAGACCAACATTAGATATTTCAGAGAAGGTAAAACATGTTATTTTTTTTCTTCTTCTTATTTTTGGTAGTGGTAGTAGTAGTAGTAGGAGGAGGAGTAGTGGTAGTAGTAGTTTGCCAGTACTGTATTCTATAATTTCATAAAAATCCCATTTTATAATCGTTAAGTATATAACTTTATGAGTGTTAATGACTCAGTTTACCCAATAATTATCATCACACTTCGCCACTGTTTTAACAGTCCTATCATAGATATGATTCAGGTCACCCAAATCTCATCGTACTTCTATAACGGATCCTTTAAGACCTTACCAACATTGTTTGAAAGTAATAGTTTGTCCTAGATCAACATATTTAATAACAACATTCGACTCTTATTTTTACAACAACAATTTGACAAGCCTGTGAATGATTTAAACATACACTAGAATTGGTGGTGACATGGTCTAGGGCGTCATGATTTCACTAGACAAAATTTCAATTTTCGAGTCTTAGCTGGTTGCACGGAGTCAATTTTTCAATTTTCTCCTAGCATGAATACAGGTGTATTTATTATAAACCCCCCCCTATTGTGAGGTGTGCGTTTGGTGGCGTTGACAGGCGACTGTGGCGCTAGGGTCTGTGATGGATCTGTGAGTTTGCCTAAGGTGAATAGCCAGTAAGTTGCTCGAGAGATTCATAAGAGTCGAGACCTCCTAGTATGTGTAGACCAGTCAGTCAGTCACTGTCCACCATGCCCACTCACATATCACGGGATTTTTACGTGTTTTGTAACTTTAACAATAAATACACTATACACATAAGTCTATATCAAAGATTTTATTATTGCTTCTGAATCATATCCAAGGCCTATGGGGGCCGACAGAACACTATCTATCCTTACCGTTATATAAAGTGGTAATTATAGTATTAAATATATTAATAAAAACCACACATGTTTATTGTTCTAAGGATTTAAATTGCTGAATATATATGCAAATAAGTTTATTTTTAACTGTTCAAATTTCTCAACACCGAAGCTCGTTCAGTAGCGTACCGGCCTACTTATCTAGGGATCATCATGGTACGAGCCCTTGTTATTGTGTTTGTCTTAGAACGAATTATTATCATCATTCACTAATATTATACTTGTTTCAGTGGCCGAATAGAAGGCGTCACATTCATCTTATACTGTCATGCTGATGATAGGGAGATCAGGGTTAGAATACCGGTCGGGTCTACTGAGGGTTTTTTCTTCTTAAATTGTTTCTCACTATCATTCCACGCAAATACAAGCAGATTACCTATACATTATTTCCTTACTCATCCCTACTTCAATAGAGTAACTATCCCTAAACCACGCGACCATCGGTGTAACATGAACATGTAGTGAAACGCGTTGAGAAAAAAAATAATATATATATGTGTGTGTGTGTGTGTGTGTACATGCAGAAAACTTGCATTGAAAAGCAAGAAATCCCCATATTACGTTTGTGATTTTAACACAGTCAAACAAATATAGAAGTTATTTCAATTTCTTTTACACTTCTGTGCCGTAATGAAATGCTTTAATAGTTAAAAATAATACGCAACACAAAAGAAAGTAAAATAAAACAGATTTTTTCGCTCTTTTATGTTGAAATAATTGTATTACTTTATATAGCTCTTAAACGATGCGAAAAAAACAACTTTTCCTTTGATTTGATTTTCTTAATAGATATTTGTACTGTTCACTATACTACCATCGTTTTAACCTGAATTTTGTTTAAAGTGTTCCAATATAAGCTTTAGTACTAAAGTTTTCTTTCGACCAAATGCACAGTTTATACTGTCCCCATTCTCCCAAAAGAGGTATTGAGTCTGTCTCAGTGGGAAGCTTACAAAAGTCTATAAAAAAGAAGAAGGGAAGACTTACCTATAAGAAACAAACAGTATAAAAAAAGTTGGTCTTAGCTTTTCAAAAGGGGAAGATAGAATGGCACCTGTTTCTGGACCATAAGGTAAGAATGACTGCTATGAAGAACAAGGATACACGGAATGGCTTTGCTTTAAATTATCCAAATAAAACAAATAATAATAATAATAATTATAAGTGAAAATTATTATAGAAATAAAACAGTTTGGAATATTTTTATATTGTCAATCCTAATTATAGAAACTATAATTTGTGTATAAGCTAAAGCAGGCATATCAAACTTGGAGCGCGTGGGCCACATGTAGCCCGATCATTGATTATGTGCGACCCATGGTTTATTTGACGAACCAATATGCAATGCGGCTCGATTATTATTTTTATAAGTGGAGTAGAAATACAACACTTGGGACCATGATATTTAGAAATTAGTCATTATTTGCGGACATTTGTCGTTTCACAAAACTCGTTAAATTTTAAACCAAATATGTGCAATGTTTGATAGCACATACGTCATGTGTGAACAGTTGTTTTCTTTTATTAAAATGAACAAACATTTGAGAAATCACGGCTTATAGACACACAAATCTATAACCATCATCAATCATGAAAGTGACTTTTTATTTCACCATGTCTCACTATACGTTCGGATTATACGCCTAGGTCCTATATATTAATCACGCTAATGTGCTAAGGATGAGCAAGATTTAATTTAGAGGACGTGTATCCGAATTAGCGTGGTAAGCTATTTAGGAAAAATCACTCTCAGTACATCCGACAAGTATTAGAACCCCGATATCTCCGGAACTGGCAGTCCAGTCTATTGCGAGATTAGCATCTAAGGATTATTCGACCACCGAAGTTGGTGAAGTGACTTAAAAACAAGATTTAACGCCTAACGTTTTATGCGAGAAAAAACATTCAAATTTACGATAATTTTTTTAGAGAGTAAGTCTTAGCATTTGATATAGACTAATTTTAATTTTATTGTTTGCAATAACGAAAATTTTAATTTAAATCTTTTGACTTAATATGGTGACAATATTTAATTTTCTAGATTTTAACCTCTTATTATTTTCAATTTTCAATGTGGGCCTTATAATTAACCAACTTTGACAAATATGATTTAAAGCAATGTTTCTAAGCTGTGGTACGCATTTCCCTAAAGGCACGTCAAATATTTTACATGGCAAGTCATGCAGCTCTGAGTTTTGTTTGTTATATTAAAAATAATTGAAGTATGCGTGATTAATTCTCTATAGTCTATAGTATTTTTAACGCGATGTCATGGACACTTATAAGCCCTTCTTTCCCTCCGTTGTGGTTTTGTGAATCAGCAAATCTTTATTAAAGTTTAGAATGAGAGTTTATAGTTTAAATATAAAAAAAATTTGTTTATAAATATCTGAAAGGGTTACATTTTTGAAGCTAGATCCCCAAACGGGATATACTGCCAAAAGATTAATAAACACTGATTTAAGGAGATAAAATTAAGCGAAATTTTATTCATTACTTATATTATAACTCACCTGAATAAAGAATATGGCAAAAGATTAGCGAAAAATGGAAGTATTTAACGTGAACTTTCTGAACTGACTGATTTTATCAAACACTTGGCTTACCAATCATCTTAAATACATAACGAACACAACATTCAGCCCCCTGATCACCAAATCATCTTTGGGAAAAAGGAATACCCAAATTTTCTCAATAAAAATTCTTTTTGGCTACTTTGGGAATCGAACTAAGGATGTCTCAACTCCGTACTACCTACCGGATATCTACTAATTGCTAGAATTTGAAATTGTATTGAGTTACGTAACTTTTTATGTAACCGTTACGGGCACTAAAAGTTATTAGGCATACGTTCTGTAATTCCGACATGTTGTAAATTATTATATAGGGCCATAGTGTAATTAGTCGAGGTAATACTGAAAGCTTTCAGAGTAAACGGAGATTATGTTATAGATAGTGAGCTGCTATTACTTAAGACTTCGTTTCACCTCATGGATGGTGAGTAACTTAATATTGTAAATCATCTTAAGCCGGACGTCGTATCGTAGTGTATGGTAGTATCATAAATCATCATGAGAAATTAAACAAGACTGAAAGCATGTTTTAGTTGCAAAAGGGTTCCTGATATCTCAATTTATCTCGACACCTAGTGAAATAACCTCAATTATATAGTGGTCCTAGGATCTAAGGGTCGTATGAATAATAGAGATTTGAAGGTCAACCAATCCACAATTCGACCTGAGCTGTTTGTTCTTTACGTTCTGAGAGATTTCTTTACTCCAGAAACTCGACTAAAAATACGACCATAAATCACATAATATACTGCATATCTTGTGACAGAAAGGTTGTGGTTCAAATTTCGGTTAGGTGTACTATTAAGTGGTTTTACATATATTATTTATAAATGACACTTTCCCCTATAAATGCCACTTCCCCTCCTCCCTCGCCGATATTTTTAAATCCCTTCCTTTAAACTACCTTCCTCAATGGTATATCTAACCTTGAATTAGTTTGTTACTTTTTTTTTTACATTTCCTAGACTATTTATCTCTCTATCTGGATATGTAATATTTACTTTACTTTTCCCTGTTTCCAATTTTATATACTAGTTAATCCCAAATTTACACCTAAAAATTACATGAACAAACTTATGTCTTTAATCTTCTTTTACTTTTAAATTTGCCCCAATCGTTCCACCCCGGGTGTTTTGATTTCCCTGAACCCTCCAATGCCAGATTCCTGAGAACCTCCTGAGACCGTGTTTACAGAGTTGCTAAGGGCTCTAGTGGCGATGAGCATCCCCCTATATTTTGTCGCTACCAGCTTCGATGTCTGTATAGTTTCAAGATGTTACTCTCACAGGGGACTAAAATGCTGATAACGGAGAGGTAGAGGTTCAAATATTGGCCACATGTACTGAGTTTTTTTTACCCCAAAATGGCTTTTCACGCTCTCTTCACGCAAATGTACGTACACTTACTCAAAATTTAACCTTACTAATCCCTAAAACTACTAGAGTAATTAGTACATACGCATATAACTCGAATGGGTAGTAAGACATGGTGCTAAATATAAAGAAATAATTAAGTCGTTAATAACCATGGTGTATTAATTAAAATACTTGTTTGATGTATCATATGAGTTCAGTCATGTTTCTAAATGAATGGCTGACCACTTGCAGAATATCCCTGATAAAGAATTGATGACGTCATAGAATATCCCTTCTATTGATCCAAACCCCTCGAAGAAAGCTCTTGATGATTTGTGTCCAACCAAGTCCACATTTGGAGAGTTGGCGAGCACAGATAGAACTCGGAGACCCATTTTTCATTGGGAGTTACGATGAACATATCCGGCAGCCAATTGCAACCACCAGGGCCTCTAAGCGATACATCTCGTTATTATTCGGTTCGTTAAAGGGTAACGAGGCAGACAACAACCCCTTCCTCCCCATTAAGCGCACGTACCCTCCCAGAAGCGTAGGACGACGGAGTCTTTGTCTGGATCACTGGTCCTCAACATGAAACGATTATGAACAAACTTCAGATGAGGGTAAGAAAGGTTTTATTCTTGGAGGCCCATGCCGGCGGAAACTTTCCACAAGATGATCTTGAGCTAGAAATTTGACTGAGGAATTGTGGAACATGTGAGATTCTGTCGTTGTGTACACAAATTCAGGTTGTATTCAACGTGAACTATAATAAAACACAGTAACAGCTATACTTAACAGGTGAAATTGTATCTTCAACGTGACCTACATCGTTGGTTGCATGATAAGACGCAACATTCTTGAGTTTGAATGGATTTATGGTGGACTTAACCAAAATGTTCTTCTAAAAGAAAGAGAAGGGGAAGTTATAGCGAGAAAAAAGTGTTGGCTTTCAAAAAACATTAGTTGAAAGGAGTTTTAGTGAGAACTATTGCTTATTACAATCCATATTATATTATATTTTGCATTTATATATTTATAATGATGTTTAGTTGTTGCTTAAATTAAAACAACCCAACATAACGTGACTTATCTTAGTTTAGTATAATTTCACCAGACGTAACTTGAATCAACACAAATAATTAATATTTAAAAAAATATCAATTTAACTAGACTAAAAGTTTGTAAGTGAGCATAATCTAAATATACTATTAGTTCAACCTAAATTAATGTTTAAAAAAATTACACCTAGATCCGTATGAAAGAACTTGACTAAGTGGGCACTATACGTTATTGCCTGATTTAGTGACTGAGGTAGATACATATCTGTTCTTAATGTTGTAAAAGAGGTGTAAATGTTGATCTGTGTAGTATCCTCGGAAGGTATGAGTGTATTTACTTTATACATCTAAAAAAGTAAATGATAGATGTTCTAAAGCAGGGTTCCTTAACTTACGCGGTGAGCTGGTGGTCTAGGGGTAAGGAATTGGACTTATGTGCTGGGATGCGGGGTTCAATCCTTGGTCCCGGCACAGATTTACCTGATTACCAAACCCTTCCTTAACCTTTGACAAGACGTGTATTAATCACAAATTGTGAATGTGGGGAATGCCAGGCCTCCACCGTGGTTTGGATTCCACGTTAAATTGTAGGTTCTCCATTTCATCTCACAATCACCCTACCATTACACATCAGCGTAAGTGCGTATAACCCGAACGGGTAGTAAGAGGCGGTGCTAATAATAATAATAGTAATAATAATAATAATAATAATTCAACTTACGGCTTGTTGTAACATTTTCTTTGGACCCACTGGCTCATGAAAGATATAAAATTATTTCAAGGAAAAAAAAATGATAAAATTATATATATCTTACATAATTAAATAATAAATTAAATACGAGTTTTATTCACGTATTTTACGTTATTATAGAAAAGATTTTCGCTTTTAGTACGAAGAAAAGTATTGCGTTTTAATTCATATTTACTTTGAACCAGCAAATTACAACTCTAGTAAACAATACAATCTTGATACCAGCTGCTAATAAAAATCTAACAACAGAAAACATATTTAAAGAGAAATACTAATCCCATGTATGTGTGTGTGTATAAAAGAATAAGCTAATAAGAATATTTTAATATGTATTCAATCCGAATATTTTAAGTACAATATTGGGACTCGCCAGCCAACAAGAGATATAAGCTTTGGGCCTGAAAAAATTGAAGACCTCTGTTCCAAGGGGACAACAAATTATGACAAGACAAAGAATCGATCCTGAGAACCTTTATTGAAATTGTTATTTTTGTAAGGTCTGACCTTTATACTCGAGTGGTAAAATATGGTCATATTGGAAATGTAACGAAATATTTGTTTTCATCTTTGTATTACACTTGCCATCACATATTATATCCATTATTATTTATATGAGGGCAAACTAGGGAGGGATGCAATTTACATAGCACTCTCAAAGTGACGGGACAGAATTTGCGTGATAACCTATATGATGGGACGGATTGTACATTAAAAATAAAATCAAGCGGGATGGAATTTACCAAAACCATCGGGATTTAATCCTGATCTTCCTCTCATCGTCACTTTAGTCTAATTAAGAGTGACTCCTTAGACCACGTGGTCCTAGAAGCGTGTTTGTACATGATATTTAAATTAACAATTTGTTCGATCATAGCCGTGCACACGTACATACATTGAAGCACATGAAGGTTGTAGGTGGATTTATCATTTTATATTATATATTAGCTAAATTCTATAGGCATATTTTATATTAAATATGATATACGTGTATATAAATTTTGCTATATAGTATATTATGTGTACAATTTTTCTATGTAGATTTGCTAAATGGACTCTTAACTGTAAAAATGTCATATTTAGTGTCCACATATCTTCGGTTCTAAGATACTTATTATATATTACAAAATATTTTGACCTGGGAAAGTATTTCTTTGTTTTATATGTCTGGATTTAAAATCTAACTACAAAGTTTATATTGGCAAAAACATAAAATAATCATCTATATGTTTATTTTCCTTTATTTCTTCATTTCGTAGAGGTTTTGCTAGGTGTGATAATCACAATAATAATTATTTTTTACTTAAATTAAAACGCCCTTGACTTGCTGGTTTAGTGATTAGAGTAGTGTTCAGATAAGTTATAAGATTCATGTTCGATTCTCCTTTATAGATTTTACCTCATCTACTCTCAAATAAATAAAGTATTGCAATCGTTGACATTTTCGCCTAAGAGAGGATATACCTTGACGTTTTATGTGTCTCCGAACTAAAAAGGTGGGTCTTAAATTTCTGTTTGTACCTTTGTTCGTCTGTCCCTCTGCTCGTATCTGGAGCAGCATCTGAAATGGTTTGATAGATCTCATTCAAGAATGACGCAAAATTAATTATTTTTATTCTGGACCTAAAACTAAGGATAACCTATAGGTTGGTTGGGTGATGACTGATTTTCGAAAAACTTGATGTTTTTCGAAATTGGCTTTAGCAATTTTGATAAAAATGGATATTTATAGAGTTGTTGACATGGAGAATAACAATGTATACTAGTTTTTCAGTGAACAATTTATTTAATAGTAGTTTACAGGATAATAGTATTGAATTTGAAATTTTGCATAGCCATATTATAAATCAAATAATAATTGTAATATGGAGTTTGTTTTATTTTTATTAAACTTAACAGAATTTTATAGAATTTATTTACTTATTTTTAGTTAAATAGTTGAGTTCAACCTGTTGTGAAGATATCAAAAGTTAGTTTAACACTACGTAGCAAAAATGAACTGCTTCTTTATAATTTAGTATTAGCAATAACTATTCAACCTGAAAGTTTGTCCAGCCATCGTGAGCTGAGCATAAGTAAGCCCTTAGGCCGACTAGTGCCACTCAAACAAACCGGCAGAAAGCACATGTCATAGAAAAGTCCTGAAAGTACGGGGGTTTCCCATTGATTTGTGTACTGTATTTCTACGAGCGAGGGATAAAGAGCCTAAAGACTTTGGTGGAAAGGTATTTTCACATACCTTTGAGGATTTTTTTTATATGCCACAAATTACATGGGATAAAACTTCCCCTCTGAAGGAAGTTGTACTTCAGAATTTTATCGCTCAGTAAAACTCAGTTGACCTCGGCTAGGTTCGACCCCACGAACATCAGGTCCTAAGGCAAGCACTTTACCCCAAGACCCCTGAGGCCCACTTTTTATGATAAAAGAGTTTAACTTCTAATGAGGCCAAACCCTGCAAATAATAATACAATTATCGATTCCAACCCAAGACGATAGGATTTCAATCATAAAAGTAAACTGGTACTAGTTTTTTTTTAAATAAGAGGTATTTCCACCATTTACAAGATATATATGGGTTCATATAATTGAGATGTGATAAAAATAACCAGAGTTAATGTATTTTTGCAGTTTTGATAAAATAATATTTTGTCAAAATAAATAAAATATGGCTTAAGTAGAAACAGTTGGATTAATTTTCCAACCATAGTAATCCTAACATTTCTCGAGCATAGTGACATTTGAACAGAAACCTTTAAAATAAAGTGAATTAACCCTGTTTAATTTGCCGTTATGCCCATGCCAAACATACGAAAGCATTTGAGATTGCTATGCGTAGAAAATTAAACATAATGTATCTATCGATGTCATATTTTATTTATTTTGGTAAAAACATTTTTTGTTATGAAAACTATAAAATTAAACGCATAACTTTATTTGCATTCCCTTTCACCCCACTTACGTAGAACTTCATCTTCCTCATCCTGTTTTCCTAAGGTAGATAACTTGTATCACTATACAGTACCTTCCTTGTTTGCCTGTCTACCAGCTCTGAGTGTCAGAAGCGACCCTCAGAGAAGGTAGTTGGCTTGTTAATACCTAAGAGTCATTATACAGTAAAACTAGTTTACTATCCTATCAATAGAGAATGCATGCAAAATCAGCTGAAACAAACAATGAATATGATTACAACCCCTACCAATAGAAATCTATGTTTACTTACCTCCAAGATGTGTTCTGCTTGGTTCTCACGATCCAACTTTCTGCCAGTTGTTTTCATTACTCCTGAAACAACAAATCCCCACATCAACTAGATTGAAAACAAGGTTGTCGTTAGATTTGGAGACGATTACACAATATATTTGTATTAAGAGTCTGCTGAACATTTTCTCTCACTTGTATTTGGATTTTAATATAAGAGAAAGAGAGGGGATTGTAACCGACCCCATGGTGTAGTAGTAGTAGTCATGCACCTGGCTACAAGCTTCTAAGGATCCCGGTTTCAATCCCAATCTAGTACCTTAGGTATTTTTCCCTTAAAGAAGAATCATCTCAACGGTCAATTTTTGGGTTTGGCTAATTAGGCTTAAGAAAGCCTAAGAACCACCTCGACTACACAATTTCATAATAACCATCATAACATCATCTCACTGCAGGTACGACGTGTAGACAACCTCTTATGGTGTGCCACCAGAGCAGCTAATAGTCTACACATAAGATGACCGAACCTGTATGTCATGTCCTTCCCGGTCATATATGCCTTACGATGAAAAAAATAAGTGGATTGTGCCAACTATTTTTTTTAAAATTAGTCCGTTCAAGACAAGAGTGACTAAGGATTAATCATTAAATATAAAGGGTATTCACAGAGGAGCATAGAGCCATTGTACCAGGCTGGGGAAATTATCAGCACAATCCATTCAATATGACTCTTTCATTCCTTTTTCACAAAAAACATTATTATTATTGTATACATATAATTAGGCAGCTTATTTTTAAAATTATTGACAGAACGCAGTGAAGTCATTTTTTTAAAACTTGGTCCCTTGGTCCTTTGGAATTTCATCTGTCTTTCTATCTGTCCAGATATTTGGCCCACGATAATTCTCAAATACGTGGACCAATTTAAATTAAATGTGACCGAGCCATTCTTTGAACATTGGCCAACCGATATATGCCTACTGAATTAAATCTGCTTATCAGCTCCAATATGATGGCATCTCAAAAGGATTTTAGTTTAAAAGCTCATTTCAAGTGATTTGAATTTAAAAATTGAAGCGATCGATCGAGTACCTAGGGATTTATAAAAGATACATGGAAAAAATTGACATATTACATCGAGACACTGACATCTCAGGCGAATTACGGCTGTTCTCTATGAATATATTATTTTATGGAATATATTATAAGTGTGTTGTCTGTCTAACTTAGTAACTAGGGGAAAGGTATCAGCTTCAAATAAAAAAAAACATAATGTAGGTATTTAAACTAGAAAACCAAAGACATATAATATTGTAGTAACGATAAGAACATGGTAGGACCAAGCTCTACTGTTCACAGATTTACCAGTATGTAATAGAAGAGTTAACAATTTTATATATTTTCAAAAAACAATTAACCTTAAATTTAATAAACTTTGTAAAGTTTTCATTTCAATATATGATCAAAATAAAACATAATATAATACCTTTATGTTGGTTCCTCAATAAATTCGTTTGATTCCAATGTCAACAGGAAATAAATATATTTTATAGTTATATTGTTTATGTAGAAAGATATATTTAACTGAACTAATGAAAGCATTGACAACTGCTGTTCTGTGTTGATTCCTTAAGGTTGGATGAAAGGGAACGCACACACGATAAGGGAAGTGTTTTTACAGTGTTTATGGCAAAAAATATTGGATAAAATAAATAAAATATTGCTCCGGTACAAACCTATAGTTTAATGTTCTTCTCATGGTAGTATAAACCGTTCTTGAATATCCATCATGAGGATAGCAGCATTAGATGAGAAACATTTTAAATGAATAGAAAAAGATGTCGCTAAATTCCAGGAAACCTTTGAGGGATATTCAAGAACTTTAAATGTAATCATCTGAAGATGATTAAATTCTATGCTGGTACTGGAGCAACATTTTAATTATTTTGCCACATAAACTTCAAAACTACTGACCTTTTTTCTCATTCCCTTCCATCCCACCTTAAACATTGATTTTACAAACGTAATTTACAGTTTGCTAATATTTTGGTAAGCTATCTTATTTATAAAGATAGACAGAAAAGCTGGTTCATAGTGAAACTTCCACGTGAGGTCATATAATTCTGGATAGAGAAGTGTGGGGTAGTTACAGAGGAAGTGCACTCATACTTTCGTAGAGGGAAGAAGGGACAGATTAGTGCTAATAAATGTTCAATTGAAAACCACCCCAAAATCTCATCTTCTCGATTTGAGTCACAACGAAAACTATGTCCTAATGAAATATATTATTTTACATTAGACCACAAATCCACCTGTACTGATGCCAAACCTGTTCGACGTATTTTAAATCAGTTTGCATTAAATTTAAGGTACGTTTTATAATCTTTAAATGTATTTCAGAAATATAAGTCAAAATAACATATACAATTTAATGTAAGAATAAAATATATAATCAGCCCTGCACTATTTGGACCAAAGGACCACTAAAAATGTTATACCTTGTTAAAAATTTATTTAGATTTATATGTTATGGTTAATGATAATCAGTGAATTATGTACGATATAATGAAAGGGTTTCCATTATCATAAAAATATATTTTTAAGTATCTAAAAAAAAGTATTATTGGTTGTCGTAAATTTCACTCAATGTTTGAGCTTCTTCTGGGGTCTACTACAAGCCCTGTGCTTTAAACAACAACAGATGTTGACTCTGGTAATCATTCACCTTGTTACGATGACAAGTAATCATTATTATAGTCCTAAATGGTTGAATTAAAAATATATCATGAAGTGATTACGACTTTAGTAAACATGTATGATTTGTTGAAGATTACTACAAAATTACATCTATCGTACCTGAATACACTCAACGTTTCAATACCATGCATTTGTACACATACATTTTAAGTGCGTGGCAAAGTTTTGCGTTCCATTGTGCAAAATATGGGGCAGAGTTTTTGTTTCACTAGTTTATTCTTTTTATATTCTGTTGAATGTTGGAAGTAGAAACACAAGAGTTTGTTCACGAGGTTCTTATCTGTTATTCTTGCCCGGTGTGTTGACTTCGCGAACTTCATCCTGGTGTCTCAACATATATACGTGCTTCCAGAAATAACTGCGATCCGATAGCAGTGAGCTCTCAGACGAGGAAAGTTACATTGAGGTTTGAAAATCCTGTAATTATTTTCATTTTTAGAACCACCTCTTACGTTCGGGCTTGCACCTATACAAATTAAACAGTCTCTTTCTAGTGTATTTCGTCTACAACATAATATACCTTTAAGATTTGTGAGGTAATAATTGTGTGGTTCAATTTTAGAAAACAACAATAGTAATAGACTAATAATAAATAGTAATAAAGGGTAAAAAATGAACCACCCATGGGTTGAAGTTTCCCAGCCCTAGATTTACTCACTAGTATTTAACATAACTAAAATGTTTAATTTAATCACTACTTCAAAACTTTTTATAATGATAGGAAACAAAGTTGTTAACACTTGATTATACTCGGGTTTTGACCGTTAATTATTTTTAATAATAAATTTATAGCCAATTTTGAATGAAAATCTAAACATAATTAACAAACAATAATTAAATTATACTTATCTGAATGATAATACCTTTTTATTAATGTAGCCATTAGTTAGAAAGATAAATCTTGCTAGGTTTAAAACCTTAAATAATTATAAACTTTTATTCTATAGCTAAGAAAGAGAATAAGAATAAACCTTTTAGACACAATAAGCTACTTTCATTTATTGGAAACCGATTGTGAATTATAGAACGGTCCACTAAATATTTTTTATCTTCACAGGTCTTTTACAAAGGAGTAACAAAAATACTGGCGTGACCTGACGCGGGCAGATAGACCTCTTAACGAGAATCTTGGGTTATTTCTTTAAAAGAGAGAGAGATTTAATATACTATATCAGACCACTTATGCTCAAAGTGCATTATTCAATCCACCCTATATATGTATATGGCATATATATCTAACCCTACACTGCATATAATATATATATACACCCTATATTTATATATATCTATATATACACTCTATATTTATAATTATATTCAACTACACATATACAATCTTAAATTTAAATAGCGCGATAGACTTAGTTTTAAACCAGTTTATACATTTATATTGGTATTAGTGAGTTCAATCATAGGTCAAGAAACTATGGATTGTATCCGGGTTGCTTGATTTATTTAATAATGATTTTCAAAAAATCAAATCATGTGGATGCTAGTGGATTTCCTTATATTTCTCTCTCCTTATCCTGTTTTCCATAGCTTAGTTTATATTATATGTGTAAATACTTTATGTATTCTAGATATATTATACTGAAATTGAAACATAATTTAATTTTAAATTCAAACTTATTGGATTATTGTAAGAACTTTAAAGCTCGACACGTCTACTAAATCATAGGTTGGTTCTGATCTAGAATTCAGCTGGTGAGGAGGTCAGGTTTTAAGTCCAAGCCAAGTGTGCTAAGCCATTTTTCCGAAATGGGTTCATACACTCCCTACAAGCAAATATGAGTGCACTCACTCTAAAATTTACCATCATCATCCTTATCCCACAGTGTAAATATGTAAACAACCTAAACGGGTAGTAAGGCTAAGTGCGTGGAGTATACTCAATTAAAATTAACAAAACTAAAAGTAATGGTTTTACTATTATATTATATTATAAGTGTAAATGGATTTTCACACAAATACATTTGTGATAAACCTTTTGGGTGAACCATGAAAACCATGTTGAACCACCCGCCTCGGTGGCGTAGTTGGCTAACGCGCGAGTCGTGTTGAGCTCGACCGCCGAAGACGGGGAGATCGAGGTTCGAATCTCCATCAGGTGAATTGGGGAGGGCTTTTCCTAAATGGTTTTCCACCCTACCTCCCCGCAAATGCGGGTTCACTTCCTCTAATTCAACCTTCCCAATTACCAATCCATTAGCGTAATTAGTACTTAAAGCGTATAACCCGAACGGGTAGTAAGACGCGGTGCTAAATATTATACATGTTGAACCAAGTTTATATTGAAAATTTCAAAGAGATTTTTAGAATACACTATATTTGTAAAAATGACTATTTTTTTCCACCTTCATAAAGTTGGTAATGAAAGTTGAATGGTTAGAGACATTAGACAATGAAATTCCCCCTTGTTCTTCAGAGTTTAGACAACCGAGGTAGTTCATACCTTTCCATTATACCCTAATGTCCTTATCTCCTGCGCTCGATCCTGACGTCACAACAACATCGACTCTGTCGTCGTCCTCCTCTCCTTAAATTCTCTTCATCACTCCCCGTGTTTTCGTCACTTATTCTTCCCCAGCGTCTTATCAAGTCGACGTCGTTATTTTCTTGCAACAACTATTTCACCACCCCGGCAAGAAGACGAGTCCGCTTTTTCTCTCTGGCGCTAATGTGGACTAGAGTTGTGTCCCCGTGAAAAAAACACTTTTGAGTACAAACCACTTTTCTTTCCTTGCTCAGCATCTTACTAACCCGTCCAGAATACCTGCATATTTACACTACTAAGGTGGGGAGAAGGAAGGTAGAGTTTTGGCAAAGTGTACCCACATTGGTGGGTGGGAGAAAGTGGGAAAATATCCCCTCGGTGCACCCATACAGGATTAGAAGCCCAAGATACCTGTCACCATAGAACTGGACAAGATTAGACTGATACTTTGGAACGATTACTTCTAAGTCCATGTGAGAAAAAGTTTTATTATTGTTTGAGTTTAAAATTTATAGAGGGCATTAGCGTCTTAAACTCAATTAGTAAATAAATAATACCCATATAATTAAAAAGTTCAGAAAAGGAATTTTAGGAGTCAAAGGTAGAATAAATGACAAGCAGAGCTCTGAAAAGTAGACAAATTATATATCCCTATTTTTTTTAAAAAAAGTACAAGAAGATTAAATTCCTATAATGCAAATAAAAAGCCTTTAAAGTAGGAATAAATAATTCACTACATTTCTTACAACTGTCGAAATTGATGCCATCCATCAAATGAGGTAGTTAAAAGGAGTTCCAGCAACTGGTTGAAATTTCAGACAAGACGTTTCTTCCTATTAAGTTACGACTCCATGGAGAATAGCTAGAGGACCAAGACGCCTTCTTGTACATTTGCGGTGGAAGTAATTTACTGGCTTAACTTGTTTGGGGTTTGAATTCCTTGGCAGTGTTTTGAACTAGTACTCTCAACGGCGGTACACATATTTCAAACTCAACTTTCTTCAACCCCCTCTAACTCTCCCTTGCACCCCTCTCAACCTATAATTCCACGAGGCTGTTTGTGATATGTCCACCTCTGTGAATCGACGTCATAAAGTCTTTGGTGTTTTGAAATTATGTGTCAAGCTACGTATTATTACTCTGGGCAATGTCGAGTTGTAGATGGGCCTCACTTGTTTTATCCACACATGGTATCATATATGAATTACGCATTATAAGCTATGAAATATTTTTTATAGCGTTAAAGTATGGATACACTTAAAATAAACATATAGTTTTTGCCAAAATACTTCTATTCACTTTGATCAGCTCCTTAGCTTAGTCAGTCATGGGTCTTTATACTTAACAAGGATTCCAGGATCAATTCCTGGAATGGCAGAAAAATGTATTATAGGTGAAATTGAGGCGTTCTCTTTCAGAGTGATGAATTAACAGCCGCTATAATGAGCGTTTTATCTGCTCTAGACTTAAGTTAAATTGGAAGTCGTTTGTGTGTATAATAAAAAATTACAGAAAATACTCGTTCAAATTCCACTAATAAATCAACGCTTTTAAATTTCAATTAATACCCTAGCAAACCAGTTATACCCTGTACCCATGTCTATGCGGTTAGGCTAGTCTTGTACACATATATGCGGGGGGAGGGGGGGGGGCTGGCTTGATTTCAGGAAAAAATACTAACGTTCATTTTACCCGACCGGTATTTCATCATTGTGAAAATGTAAGTCCCAACTTAACCGGTTATAATTCTATCATCGGCTCCGGGAATCGAATCAAGGAACCCTTAGCTCAGTAGACATGCGTACTATAAACTGAGATAAAGAGTTGGATGGTGCTGTTAAATATACTTACTATTTGTATACTGGTTCATATTTATATTATCTAATTAGAAAAATATCTAAACGTTAAGACTGAGTTTGTTGTGTTTGAGGTGCTGCCCTAGGTTGAATTAGTTTGTAATTCTTATGACTATATAAGGGGTTTGGGGAGATAATGTTCTATATCACAACAACGTTAAGGGCTATAGTTCATATTTAATTGTGTTTCAGACTTTCTTACACAATGCTGCAAACATCTTTATTTCTGGAACTTCAAAGTTTCTATCAAGTTAAGGCAAAATAATATTAATAATAATAACAATCTAAGCATATGAATTATTTATATTTTAAAATATCCAGTATTAATGTCTCTGATTTAATATTTAGTGTAATTAAATATGTATTTATTGCCCTAAATACTTTATATTATCTGAATGTTTATGCATTACACGTCAAATACCAAAATAAAATAAATAGTTTATTTGTTCAGTAAAAATACGGATTAGATTATTTACTATTGCTCACTTTACAGTTAACAGTAATTTATTTGGTAAATGTTGATACGGAACAGTTATATTTAAAAAAATAAATATTTCAAGTCAATATGAGAAGAAGAGGAAGAAAATATTGGAAAAGCCAAAAATAAACTTCTGACTACTTAGAAAAAAAAGATACAAAAAATAAAGATTGGAATTGAAATAAGAAACCCTTGCCAACAATATGCAAATAAAAATAGACTTCGGCAAAGGAATTTTGTCCTTGATATCCGATCGTCGGACATGCCTTTCTTCGCTTTGCTCTCACCGTTAAGCCGGGAGCAATTAGAATAAAGAAGACTCTATTATAATATATTTCCAACTCGGAAAGTAGAAAAAAATCTAATTTCTAATATTAAAGGGAATAGATTGCTGACACTCAAACACTGGTGAATGATAAACAAATAAAGCATTTTGTTGAAATTATTCAGGTGGATGTGAAGGGACCACCAGCTAAAATTTGTGTTCTTACTTTTTTTATTACAACAAAAATTCTTTGTTGGCCAAAATAAATACAATATTTCTCCAATAGTAATATTTTACTTTCCCACACATGATAATCTCAACATTTCTTAAACATCGTGGCACTCTATTCTGTGGCCTAACGTGCGACTCTCATGTTACACTAGTCTTCTGAAGACGGGGAGATCGGGTTTTGATCCCGGTCGGTTGCATTGAGGGTGGTTTTACTTAAATGGTTTACCCCACTTTCCCTCCACTCAAGTGCGGATGCACTTCCTCTCAATTATACCTTCCTAATCCCCAACCTAGTAGTGTAATTAGTATATAGGCGTATAACCCAAACAGATAGTAAGACGCGATGCTAAAAAAAACACAGCATTCTGGCATTTGAATGGGACTTGTTAACTTTATTTATTAAGTGGTTTCTGTTCAAATACTAGGATACTAATGACAACTATTCCAGAACTAATGAAAAATTACTATGTTAGACAATTGAAATAAAGATTTTTACCGGAGAAATATTTTATTAATTTGACTAAAAGAGTTTTTTGTACTAAAAGTATTGACTTAAACTCGTGTTCAGTTCTATGACACTGTAGTTTCCCGTCTTTTTGGTTGCCTTTCGTTTTGTTTAACACCATGGCTATTAACGAATTATTATAAAGAGTATGGATGGTAGGGGTAGTTTTAGAGGAAGTCCATCTGCATTAGAATGGAAAAGGGGGGGAGGGGATAATAAACCAAAGCTATAAATTCCATGTAAGTGCGTAGAACCCGAACGGGTAGTAAGACGCGGTGCTAATAATAATAATACATGTGGACTGCTGCTCTAAGTACACCCAGCCGAAATAGTTGCGATTCTGACATCATTGACCGTGTGATCATCGATGTGTAGACGACCACACGCGAGCTATTTCATGGCCGCAATCAAGCCACTAGGTTACTTCAGGGCTATGATGGTTTTAGAAGAAACTGTAATTATCTGATTATTGCAACATAATATTTGAAATAGGAGTGCTGCACAAAAATTAAAACTTGAGATAGACTCTTTTTGCCTTTAGTACATTATATTTTTGAATATCATGATAGTGATTTAGAAAAATATATTGATTTTGAACTTATTATATCGCCATATATAAAACTAAGTAATTTGGAAACGAAATGATTGTTTAAAAAGAAAAAAAATCCCTAAAATGCATACTAAGAAAAAAACTTGATTAAAGTTAAACAATCTATCAACATATAACAATATAATCATTTCCTTTAATTTTACATATTTTTTATTAAATAATCTTGGCAAAGTCTTCTTTTTGTGTAAGTTTAATAATACATTATTTATAAAAGTTTGACATTTTTTTAAAATACTATTTGTTTTAAATGAAGTTTGTATGGTTTTCAATTTATTTTTTAACTATCACATATTAACTTAGTTACTTTTTACAATGGAATGGAAGAAATCTAAAAAATATTATTGAAATACTTGTAAACATTGAATAATGAGCTTGTGCTAAATCATTAGAAGAATGTTTTAATTAATTTTAAAACGCCAGTGAGATATTTTAATAAATTAGTCAATATCCGATATGAGTTTAGTCCGAAAGTACTATACGGGTTTATATTGAACATAGCATCAGGTTATCCATATAAAAGATGTAACCATCCATTTCAACAGTAGTGACTCGCCACATCCTGTGTCTGGTGTGATAGCTCTCATTCACCTGCAGGTGTTCCCTGTGACTCAAACAACGATACTTTGACGTGCGACTGGAAGCGACGCGACACAGACAGGAATTGTACGCGTCTTATAGGACATAATTATTATGAATCCTGTGGAGAGCGACTTAAAAACCACACAATCTGTGGCCCACCCCTAGTGAAGGGTTACATTTGCTGTGTCATCCCACTTTTGCTTGAAAGTAGTTCACGTAAGAGGGATCTAAATACCAAGCAAGCTCTTATAGTATGGTTCTACGAATACGAGGTCGGGTTTCGTATCCCGGCTGAGTGTACTGAGGCTATTTTTTTTACTAAATGTTATTTCACTCACCCCCAGGCAAATGTAGGTACATTTGATTTAAAGTTTAACTTCATCATCAATACCACATTAATGGAAATAATATATATGCATCAAATTAAAATGAAGGGGGAGGGGGGGAGAGGAGACGTTTTGTAAAACCAACCTATTTTATGGCAATAAAGTCCTTTATTTGTTTTACCCATCTATGTTCGTAGCGAAGTAGTGATGGACATAAGTGTAACGACAAGATAATAGCGGTAATAATAGTGGTAAGCTCACTTGACCTATCTAATGAGCTTAGAGTACAGGGGATCGACTCCAGGCATCGTTGGAAAACTCATTATTGGGGAAAATAGAAAGGATTGGCTTTCTTGTACAGAAGAATTAATGGCCGGTGACCGGATGGTGTGTATATTCTAGAACTAAATTAGTTTGACAGTTTATTTCTGATAGTCATTTGTTTGATAGTAATGGCATGTTAAATTCCTCTAACAATATTTACAGCAGTAACAATAGTAGCTTCAGTGGCTGCATGGTCTAAAGCACTACTCTCGTGTTGAACTAGACTGCCGAAGACGGGGAGATCGGTGCTCGATCCCAGTCGGGTGCACTTCCTAATCCCTAATATATTAGTGTCATTATTAGTACATAGGCGTATAATCCGAGCGGGTAGTAAGACGCGGTGCTAAAAATAAACATTATTAGAGATAGTGCAAATAGCAATACCACCAGCAGCACCAGTATTAACAATAGTAGAGGCAGTAACAATAGCAGTATTAGAGATAATAGCAGTAGAAGAAACATTAGAAGTACTAGCAGTAGTAGCAATCGCAGACGAGATAGTAACAGTTGTAGCAATAGTAAAAAACTACTCATAATAGAAGCAGCATAGATGTAGTAACAATAGTAGCAACAATTTTAGTAGCTTGATAAGCAATAATAAAAGTATTAGCAATAATAGTATAACAATAGTAGCAGCAGGAGAAGTAGGAATGGTAAAAATATAAACATTGGTAGTAAATTATTACTTTCCTTATCTTTTAAATCCGTTGCAGATTTCCTAGGTTGTCTCGCTTTTGCACCGAAGAGAAGTGTGTGACTAATAAAGTTAGCAATTAATTAGTCCCCATTAACTTTTTGCCGACTTTATCAAGTTAAGGGAGCACTGGTGGGGGTAGTAGCGACGGTCGGCAGTATCGCAGAGGGAACTAAATGACACAACTTCCCTGGTGTTATTACGGGGGAGGGGAGGCCAGGAGTCACGAACTCTACCAAATTACTACCACTCTCAGTAAAGATGAAAGCGTAGGATTATTTTAAAACAGAACTAGTCACGAAAGGGAAGTTTGGACACACGAAACGATTTCATACTTAGCGCATTACATATCTGAAGAATTATTAGGAAGGCTGACTACAAGACTTGGATACCCATTTTCTGACCCCAGGGAATGCCCAAAATATTATTAGTATTATTAAAGTATTATTAATAATTTGGGGTATTTGAAATGTACTTTCGAAACCAATGATTATATTATAACAAGATTGATGACTAACTTAATTCTAGAACAGACACAATGGCCAATCATCCACCCATTAATTCATCACTGTTGAAATGGAAGCCCCAATCAGGTTCACCCTTAGCAGACGTAGGGCTCTGAGTAAATTTTGTTTGTGGGGCCCCTAATTATATGCCTCACCATACTCTCTACCTCCCAAAAAAGTATTAATAAACTTATTTTTGTTTGATGTTACTACAGTATTTTGAACCTATATACCAATTTTAGGCCGTATAAGGTATCAAATGGTGTGCTAAAAGGTAAATACATGTAATAATTAATGCTAGTTGCCATGTTTTATTTTTATACTTATAAGGGATAATTTCTTTTGAATCCTTCTTTCAGTTTTCTTCCCCAAAGAAAGTGATCTGTATAGCGATACAAAAACCAACGGTGCAAAGTTGGAATTAAATCGGTTATCGCTTTCAAAAGTTATCGGGAGACATATCTACCACAGACAGACAAATCCAGAACGATGGAGTTAAAACGGAGAGCTCACTTCACTACCACAGATAGACATACAAATGCAGATCTTCGTAGATGCCAAAATCGGAAATATTACGAAGCTTTGTGAAAGTTTTTGAAGCTTTTAAAACTTCTATGTAAGTATATTTTTCGGCCCTATCCATATGTTCGACACCTTAATTCTGTCAGTAGAGTACCTGTTTACTGAACTAAGGGTCCCGGGTTCGAGTCCTTGCATGGATTAGAAAATATAGTTGGTGAAATATGGGTTTGCCCCTTCACAGCGATGAATTAACAGCAGGGGACTGGATGTTGTGTCTGTTCTAGATTTAAATTAGTTTTTAATAGTGTGCTGTTATAATCAGTCGGTTCAGAAAGTGCAAGTTAAATGCCTTGAATATATGATGGAAAAAAAAGCCCTACCTGGACTCGAATAAGGCTCTTCTAGACTTGGTGTGGACCACTTTATCCTTGATGGAAGTGAACGCATTTATATACATCCATAACGATCCTTATAATAGAGGGCGGTCCTTACGGAAACCAATTATTCGCAAGTCTGCAGTAAAGAATGAAAAGGTTGGCTAAGTATGTGACAATGGATGGTAAAAAGCCCGTAGTGATTGCGCAAGATTTATAAAGACGAAATTTCGTAGTGAAGGCTGTGAAAGAGAAATTGGTGTAATCTGCGACAAGTGCTCATCACATAGAATGTAAGGAAGTAAAAAAAAAAGAAAGAAAGAAGGATAAGAGGATCAAATTTTCCTGAGCGAATAAAATAAAGTACTACCAGGGGGGGAAAACCTACATCTTCTAAGTACGGGATAACTATCTTCATTTCATTAAGAGTTTTCTTGAAATATTTGACTTTGATGTTTTTGCTAAGTCACCCGATGTGAAAAGAAATATAAATATCCCTGCAGAAGGATGAGGAGGAGATGCCTGTGGTCATTAAGGGGGAGCCCGCTTTCGGGAAGGTTGAAGCTCGAATACCAGTCGGGTTAATTGAAGATGGTTTTCACTTTTTATATTCACTGTGTTTTTCTTACATGTATATGAAGATATATTTTCTTAAACTATCCTTTTAACCATCACAACTGAAATACATTTTACTAGGATTCTGGTAGAAAATCCTTTTTAGAAATTACAAACATATTTTTTTACTGTAAAAATTAATAATATTTTACTTTATTAATTGTGTTATTTTATAAGTAATGGTATTATCTATCAAACGTGACATGACTTTATATATATATATTAAAGTGGTTTTAGAGAATGTTGTATGTCAGATATGGTCCTTCCAACAAAAATAATTATATAGTAAAACTCCTGTATTGAACATATAGCTTTAAAAATAAATGGAATTATGAAAACACTATGTAATGCATGTTTTAAATATATTAATTCATTATATTGGAAGCACTTACTGATAAAGACTTTAATCTAACAAAAGGTTATAAAGGTGGTATAATGTGAATCTTAGGATGGTAATGTGCGCCAGCTGTTTGATAAAAAAAAACACACGCTTAAAATTATAACCAAACCATTTGAGATTGATAAAATCAACCAAGAGTACGAATCAGAGGTGCTAACCTCACAACTTAATACTTGTTTCCCCACTTCTCATATACCGGGCCAAGAAAAATTAACTGGCCTGTTAGAGTGGGCTGTAACATAACAAATTTGGGTGAAATTTTTGCGTCTTAGTTCTCGTTCGTACATTTTACGCTCATTAGATAGAAACGAGGAAGATATTATTTTAGAGTAAGTGTACCTGAATTTGCGTGATAGGTGAATGGGAAACCGTTTAGGAAAAAATCACCCTCTTTATACCCGACTGGTATTAGATCCCCAACCTCCTTATCATTAACAAATCAGACTAGATGAGTGTGACATTTATTCCTCTTGTCCACCTGTTCAGGTCAGTGGAAGATACATATTAATACCCATGCCAATAGGCACGCGGACTAAATGTTAGTCTCATATAGTCCGATTTTAAATGTATGAGGAGGTCGGGGCTAAAATACTGAACGGGTATACGAAGGATGTTTTTTTAAAAACTTATTGTCACTTTCTCTTTCTTCACGAAAATTAGGTTATATTTCATCTAAACTTTACCTTCTCCATCCCTGTCACTTTAATAATTTTTTTATCACCACGTCTTACTACACATTCGTCTTTCGGACTGTACACTCATGTTCTAATAATGGGTTGTGGCTAAGGAAGGTTGAATTTAGAGGAAGCGTACCCGCATATGCGTGGAGAAGTAGTGGAACACCATTTAAGAAAAAATCGACCCCAGTACACCTAACAGGGATAAAACTACAATCTCTCCATCATCGGAAGTTTAGTCTTTGGCAAGAGTGATGCCTTAGATGATGCACCCACTGGAGTGGGTCATTCCTCAGTTAATTAATTAATTAGTATATACCGTACATACAGTCGGACGTTGTTTTTTTATCCATATTAATCAAGAGCATATGCAAACATAATTATAATTAATGATAGTATTAGGGCGTACTAATTAAGAAAGGTAAAATTAGTGTTAATGACGCACCAAAGCCAGCAATCAATTTTTGATAAATGTTGATTATTATCAAAATACATTGCTATGGGAATAATAGCACAGATCCACGTTTTAATAGCGTTATTACCGGAAGGGATGGTTAAGAGGCTTGCATCCTTAAATGTGAAGAGAAAGAACAAGTTTCAATTCCAGTCGGGTGCTTTTTTTCTAAGAATAATTTTAAATCCTCTCCCGAGGAGAATGTTTTTATATAAACTAAAAAAAGTATCATCCTCGTCTTATGTGTTTAAATTAAATTGTGTAATTTGCAAAGAGTCAGAAAGGCACGTAGCACTAGTCCAGGAAAGTAACATTTATTTATACTTGTATTAATAAATAATTACTACATTAGGATATTGGTAGGAAAAATAACTTTTATAATAGTTTTGTCTTTTTATCCACTTAGGTTGCGGCCTAAGACGCTACTCTTGGAATAGAGTAGACTACCGATGATATGGAGAGCGAGTTTCGAATCTCGTTCGGGTGTACTGAAGGAGGATTTTCCAAAATGGTTTTACACTCTCCCTCCACGAAAATGATGGTACACTTACTATAAATATAACCTCCCTTTTCCCTAAAACCATCAGTGTAATTAGTAAATAAGCGTATGTACCGAACGGGTAGTAAAACACTGTGCTAACAAAAGTTTTTTTTTGCGGTCGGCATTGATACCATTTTACTTCAAAGTTATTGTATAGGTATGGATACTATTTACCACCTGACACATTAGCTCAGGCGGAAGCATGACTAAGAGTTTCGGAGTTAGATTTCTGGAATGGACGAAACATTTATTATTGGTGAAATATGGATTTTCCATTTTAACAGTGATGAATTAACAGCCGGGGGCTGGATGCTGCCTCTGTTAAATACCTCTTCTTTTTTTAAAAGTTAGTATATATCAAATTTTACGGCTGTAGCTTACATGACCTGACGTCTGAATATGAAAACATTATATTAATTACTTTTATATTTGTCAAGAAGGCGTTTTACTCCATAAATTGGGCAGTAGAAGCCGTCCTATTTCCGTGTTGAGCTAATGAGTGTGATCAACAAGAAGTCCAGGCAAGTTATGCTAGATTCCATTTAGTGTTTTATTTTAATGGCTGCGTCTTACTACCTTTTAAAACTATACGCATAAGTGATTATTGCCCTAATTGGATAAAGATGAGGAAGGAAGAATTTTAGAGGTCATTTACTCGCATTTGCGTGTGAGGAGAATGGGACAACATTTAGAAAAATCCACTCTCAGTAGACACGACCGAGATTCGAACCCCAATCCCCTCGTCATCAGCAGGCGAGATTAACACGAGAGGGACGCCCTAGAATCTAGATCGTTCGACCACTGGGGCGGGCTCGAGTAATTCTAACGAGAGCATACCTGCATATGTGGCCACGACGATTAAATGTCAAACCCATATACAATCATTTGGTTTTCCGGACTGGGAGGTTGGAGCTCGAATATAAGAAGGGTGTGCTGAGGGTGTTATCTCTTAAATAGAAACCCCTTCTTAGCTCATAGAAAATGTGGGTGTATTTAATATAGATCCTTTATTTTTCAGCGTTATTCTATATTTGTAATTACATACGTATAGCCCGGATCAGTAGTAAGGAACCGAGCAACTAAACAAGTGTAGATTAGTTATTATTTGTATACGGTATCCTTTTGTTATCTAATTATCAAATATACAGTGGCTTGGGGTCGGTGTGTTGGGCATTAATCATTAGGTGTACTGCCTTAGGTTGAATTAATTATAAAATCTCGTGTTGAAGTAATCTAAAGCGCAAATTAAACATAATGTATTAATACAAAAAAAAGTTGTTGTTTGCTAACGTTATCTTTTTTTCCCAACAACTTGTTTTACTACTTGTTTAGATAGTAATCTTTGCATTTGTATTAACTACGTTAGTGATCTAGGGATTAGGAAAATTTAATTTATAGGAATTGTGCCCACATTTTTGAGGAGGAATAGTGGAAAAACATCTAGAATAAACACTCTCAGTGCACCCAACCGGGATCGGAACCCAGATATTTCTGTCTTCGGCAGTCTTGTCCAATGTGAGAGCTAGACCATGCGGGTTTCAACAAATTTAATGAGGTGAGGTGGAGTAAATATACTTTTTAAGTTTTATCGAACACGACTAATGTGGGTGACTTTGACTGGCAACTTCCCTCCTAACTTGTTGTAACGACAAATTTGAGTGTTCGCAATTAACTTGATTGCCTCAAGCGACAGAAGCTTGAAAGGCGGAGATCATTTGACGTATAGGTTATGTTGTCACGGGGAAAGACCGACTCAACAAACTTAATTACATTTTGAAACATTTTTTTTTACAAACACACCACATTCATGATTCAAAACTAGATGAATATGGAGAGATCAGGGTTTGAATCCCGTTCGGATATACTGAGGGTGGATTTTCATAAGTGGTGTCCCACTATCCTTCTACGTAGATGCGAATAGATTACCTATAAAATACTCCCTTCCTCATACCTATTACATTAGAGTAATCACTATACTATAAAGCCACATGGCTGACTCACCCACATAAATTAGTATTTACCCACTTCAAGATGAGCTAGAAACTTGAAATTTGGCAAAATTATAGCTTCTAGCCTGTTACTGACAGGAAAATTTCAAAAAGTTAAACAAAAATATTCTTAACCCCCAAATAAATTCAAAATGGTGGAGCAACTTTAAAGCCGGTGCGGAACTTTCTTTGGAGGTCTCTTGTGGCAAAACTCTAAGACCTATCAAAAAACGACTCTGGAATTACATTAGTTTACATCCACTTACAAAGAAAACTCACTGGGGGTTAGGGCCGGAGCTCCAACGAGCAAATCAAGTTATCATATACGCATATAACTTTAACAGGAAGTAATACACGTTGATAAAAAACAAAAATCTCTCCCTCAACCACTTTTGTGGTCACACGTTCCAACGCATGGGTTCTTATACAGGGGTTCATGGATATTTAAGGGGGTTCTAACTTGGTGGAACATCAGCCTTCATACAGCTATTCTTAAATATAAAATATAAATTTTAACTTGCCTAGATTTTAAATGTGTCTTGTTATTTAATGCACTTATAAAGAAGCATACATTTATGTTACTATAGAATTAAAAAAAAGTTTTTGTAACAGTGCTTTAATATAACTCGTTTCCTTTGCAGTCCTATGTATTTTATGCATTTAAAACATTATTCTGAGAGAGGGTCCATCCATTAACTTCCCTAAACTGCCAAAGGGTCAATGAAACAGTAAAGGCTGAGAGCCCCTAATTTAACACGTAAGACTGGTTTGACTATGACGGGTAGCTCGGGGTTTGAATCCTGACTGGATGTACTGAGGGTGGTTTTGCCTAAATGGTTTGCCACTCTTCCTTCACCTAAATGCTTTATTACTATCCCATTATCATAATTAATATATAGGCTATGCGTACATTCCGAACAGGTAGTGAGATGTAGTAAAAAAAAAAACAAGTGTATTCTTTGACAAAATATTAAAAGCTTGGCTACGTGTCTGTGGTGATATGGCTATAAACCCTTTTGTGTGTGTTTGCGCTGCGTCTTACTACCCGTTCTGATTATACGAATATTCACTCTAATATAAGACTAATAAAGTTGGACTGTACAAGTAAACATACCTGCTTTAGCGTGGAAGGAGATTTGGGAACCATTTGAGAGGATAATACTTTAGTAAACATGGCAGAGATTCACAACCGACCTTAATATTACTAAAAAGATAGTCAAGAGTAAATTGATACATTAAGCCATGTGTCCACCAACATATTTTAGCACTTATCTCAGTGTTTATAGGTTCATTAAATACAATTTCTAGGATTGATAAGTCATCATCTTTTTGGAGAAATCTTCCCCCTTTTTAATTTTTTTTATGCCTATAGAATATTATTTTTCAACCTTTTTCAATTCTTGGTATTCCGAACAAGATATTAAAATTGTCAAGGCATACCATAGGTTTTTTTTAATGATATATTTTATCAATAAAATAACGAGTATTAAGAGTATATTTAAAAGTTCAATAGCTAAAATTATAATAAATGTGTGGTTTTTAAATAATAAAGTTGATCACAAATTAAAAAATATTTATTTTTATTCTTAAATTATTTTCTTGCTTCTTTTCTTATCTTCCCCCGAACTACCGTGACCGATATTCTGACCCTACAAGGCTCACCAATAGCACGCGGGACATCGGTTGAAAAACGCTGCTCTAGAAGCTATTTGGAGTGGTCCTCTTTCCGTAAATTTGTTAAAAATTGGATGATTTATAAAAATATTTTAAATGGTCCTTTCATGAAAATTCCCCAAAACTACATGCATCTAGAAGCTATTTGGAGAGATTATTCCATAGCAATTTGGGATATTTGAATGGCCTTGGAAGTTGTGTTCTTGACATATTTTTGTATGTTAGATACCTCAAAAAACTATTTAATGTGATCTTCTCCGGCAAATTTTGGAAAATTGAATGCACCTATATAAGTTATTTAGATTAGATTTAATACCATCTTTAAGTTTCATATTATTTGAATTATATTTGAGGAAGATTTATTCCAGTGGAGGAGGCAAATTCTTTCCAGGGAAGCAATATCCCCTGTTCCCCTATCTCCATCCAGCCCTGTATATATACACACTCGCTTTGCTAGTAGGCGGCTACTTCCCCAACCCCCAGTGAGTTTTCTTTGCAAGTGGATGTAAACTAATGTAATTTCAGAGCAGTTTTTTGACAGGTCTTACCGTTTAGTCACAAGAGACCTCCAAAGAAAGGTCCATACGGACTTTAAAGTTTCTACATATTTTTGAATTTTTTGGGGGGGTTAAAAATTAATGTTTTAACTTCTTGAAATTTTTCCATCAGGTACAGGCTAAAAGCTATAAGTTTGCCAAAATTCATGTGTATAGCTCATCTGAAAGTGGGTAAACATTCATGTCAGTGAGTGAGTCAGTAGTATACAATTACAAATTTATAAACTTCAATCTTGTTCAAAATGAACAGATACCTTGGTTTGTGAGGCAGTCTATATTTTAGTCAAAGGACTTGAAAGCGAGTGAGAACTTCATGATCCATCCAATTGTTAGCCAGAGTTAGACTTTTAGAAGTCTGAAGCCCTTTTTAATATATGTAAGGATCATTTGGCAAGAGTCCTAGAAATTCGCCTGAAGGTCCTTTGTCCTCATCAATTTAGCAACGGGATGGAACAGGGTGGGGGGCTTAGAGTTCTCCATCCCATCACGACTTATATAAAGGGAAGTTTTGGCAGTACCATCCGTATTTCTTTCAACTTAGCGACAATGTTCACGAAATGTTAATGTCAGAAAAATGCGCTGGCAGAATATATCACAGGGTCGTACCGAAGTCCTATGTTTTATGGTTTCAAACTTATTAATCCCCCAACCTCAAAGTAATATTAATGTTTTTCTAGTATCCCTATTCAAAATATATGGTAGTATCTTATTGGAGTGTTATGTAATACACTGAATTTAGTGGAATGTATATTATCTCTCGACAAACGTAGTATGTGGTATAAAATAGTTTTTTATTCTAGGAAGCTAGGATGAAAGTAGGATGTCATTAGGCTAACATGTAAAGTCTGTTCACGGTAGGAATTGACTTCTGAAAGGCCTTTTCCCCTACTAGAAATCTATTTTATAGTAGGATATCGGTCCACGCGGGTCTCGGGTATAAGCCATGTCGTAAATGCTTATATAACACTCATTCTATGTGTAACTAGCTGTAACCTAGATAGTCATTCACATCTGTAATAGTTTATTTCTTATATATTGACGTTTTCACGATCCAATAAACACCATCTAACTTTTAACTTCTGTTTTGTTACTTTTTCTCGTCAGCATTTTGACAGACGACGAACGTGTGGTAGTAAGGGGGGGGGGGGATATCAATTTTAATAACACTTACAACTTCCAGGTAGAACCCACCCGCCCTCTAATCTTCATTCACTATAAAAATATGGATATGTCTTTGATATAATACTAGTTATATAATTCCATAGAACCAAAAGCATAATGTTTTAGTGTAGTTTGTTGAAATTGTACAATGACCTACTCACACGCCCCATTATGCTTAAATATATTATTTCAATATTATACTCCTTTATAAACCTTCTAATTGGTTGAATGAGTGTTCTGGTTAATACTTATGGCTATGGAATGAGTGGCCTTGGTTCAACCTCAATTGGGAGAAATAATTTGTTTTTCAATAATAATTATATTTTAGTTCTCGTACGGTCGAATACTGATTAATTTCCAAAAATATAATATAAATATACACATAAACTATGTTTATACAATTGTTAGTGTAAGACACAGTTCAGACAAATAGCCATACGACTTTAATGAATCAGGCAAGTAATATATTAGATTTTTGGTGACAAGGATTTCAAGGTGCTAATCTTGAATGGATATATATGGGGTAGTATTTCATATGATTGTGATTTATCACTACGAATTAACCATCTCCTCTCAATTCTAATACGGGTACACTTCTACTAAACCTACCCTATTAATCTCTACCCTTTGGATTAAGCCAGACGTTAATAACTGTGGTGGTAACCTACTAATTAAAAAAGGGAGTCACCCTATTGGTGTATTTGTTAAGGGAGAACTTATCATCATCCACGGTGATAAGGTCCACTTACCGGTGTGTTTGTCATGGGATAATAATTTTTTTCAGGGCTTGAGTTAATAGTATTGACATACATGTGTTTCTCAAGCGAGAATAACTTATTAACGTTGCCCATAGTGATAAGGTTGACGGTGTTTTTTGTCAAGGGTTAATAACTTATAATCATTGATCACGACGATAGGGATAACCTACACACGTGTTTGTCAAGGAAGAAGAACTTATCATCATTGCCCACAGTGATAAGGTTGACTTAACGGTGTGTTTGTCAAAGAAGAAGAACTTATCATCATTGCCCACAGTGATAAGGTTGACTTAACGGTGTGTTTGTAAAAGAAGAAGAACTTATGATCGTTGTCCACAGTGACAAGGTTGACTTAACGGTGTGTTTGTCAAAGAAGAAGAACTTATCATTATTTCTCACAGTGATAAGGGTGACTTAACGGTGTGTTTGTCAAAGAAGAAGAACTTATAACCATTGCCCACAGTGACAAGGTTGACTTAACGGTGTGTTTGTCAAGGGATAATAACTTATTTATGTTGCTTACGGTGGTAAGATCGACTTAGTGTGAAGAGTAGCTTATCGGTTTTTTCCTCAGTGTTAAGGCCAACTTACCGGTGTGTTTGTCCATGGAGAAGAACTTATCGTCGTTGCCTGCGGTGATAAGATAGGATAACTCTTGACCAGGGTTGAAGTCACGATCCTCCGCTCTCACGTGCAACACGACTTTAACCGCCGAAGTGTTCTCCAGTACAGATATGTAGTACACTGGCTCTTCTGTCAAGGGCGTGTTGTCATTTATATCCTCGACACCAATAAACACCTGAAACATCAAGTTCATAAGAAACATTAGTTATATCATGTTTATACTAGGAGTGACACATTTTTTTCATACATTGTGAATTACTTCCAGTCTAAGCTATCGTAGTTTAATTACAATAATAGGGTAGGGATGGTGGTATAGTTATATCCATATTCGTGTAACTAGTGTGGGAAAAACCTCCAACTAGTGCCTGTACCTAGTTGGGCATTGAACCCAGACCTACCTATCACCGGAGTTTCAGACAAGATAATCTTGAAGTTTAGTCCACGTTCCCATCAACCCATTATGCGCTAATCTCTTATTAATAAAGCATACATCTAATGTATACTTTAGTGTACATATTGACTATCGGTGATTTAACCTAATAGTAGCCAAATAAATAATACGAAATGGATCTATGTTGAGTAAATGAATCAGCTATTTATTGGAATAAATAAATATCATAATAAGAATAAACGTTAAAAAGATCGGGTTTACTTAGGTTTTTTAAAATTCGGTTGCTTTGAAACTTTTCTTTTGTCTGGTGATGGTCATGAAATTCTTTTAGCCACTTGAATCACTTGTAGTCAACATGTTTTTGTTACGTTATTATCAGAGGTGATTCAAATTCAGAACAATGTCAGATACCACACCATTTAACATTTATCACTTGGTTACAGCTGAAATTCTTTTAGCCATTTAAAATCTACAGGTTTCTGTTATGTTACAATCAAAGGTGATCTAAATCAAGAACAATATCCGATACCACTATTTGGCATCATGTTTAAACAACCACAATGAAAGGTGATGGGAGTTGAACTGATGGAAACCAGAGAGCAAGACCACGTGACCTGTCCTCTAGCGCCACACAAGGTGGGCTCAGAGTTCAAGAGCGCGTGGTGACGGTAGAGTGACATCATACATACCCTACAGCTTATCTTACATTTCATAAACACACATAGATACATCAGTGTGAAAGTGATACACTCCAAAATCTATGACAATTCAATATTCAAGTAAAACATTTAGTAACAGAATGGAAATGGGTACGTTAACCCAACTATTTGAATTAATTAAATGCAACATTTTTTCATATTTATTTTAACAGTAGTCTTTGTGATATTCTGAGCTTATTAATGTTAATAACTCAAAAATTATATATTAAAGTTGTAACCTTGTAGCAATGAAGCATCCACATAATTATTATAGCACTCGATTCGCAGGCTACAGTCATTTTTCATAGGGAGACGGGTAAAAAAATTATTATATTAAATTTAATATATTCACACATCAAGTCATGTAGTATTCTGCTGTAGCTTTTGATGCATACTATCAATACATATAAAATAATATTATAATAAATGGTAGATTATAGATAGGAAAATACATACATTCAAAAGCAGAATTTTACTAAACTACCTTTAAGAAGCTGTTTCTTAAAAAATCAATCATAATTATCATCTTGTTAATCACAATAAACACTCTTCAAATATAGACAGTAAACAAATTAATTTACAACATTTTAATAAAGTATAAAAAAATAAGTTACCCTCAAACTATTTGTATTTTTAAAAATATATCAAAGCTTGGCAATACTTCGTTTTATTAAAGTTGTACAAGACTGACGTAATAAAAGACACTACTGTCAGCAGTTACTATATCAAGTCATGCGCAAGCAAAATGGTTATTATTGTCAACTTGTGTTATGACTACTTGCAAACAAACTATTAGTAGTTATGGCCAACTTATTATAGAGATGTAAGAGTCTATTTTGGTCTATAGAGACCCCAAGCTTCGTCCATAGCGGGGAGAGGAAGGACTTGAGAATCTGACATAAGGTGCGGCCGAATTTTTATAACATTACATTTTGTTGGCCAAAATAAATCAAATATTTATCCAGCAGCAACATAGATTTTAGTTTTCTGCAAACGCTAATATCAACAGATCTTAAATATTTCTCAAGGGTGTCCTGGAATTTTGTCATAACTTCTTCTTCTCTTTGATTAAAATGTTTTGTCAACATTCCAGGACATCCTTGACAGATATTCAAGGTCTGTTGATATTAGCGTTTGCAGAAAACTAAACTCTATATTGCTACTGGGTAAATATTTGATTTATTTTGACCAAAAAATGTCAATTTTATAAAAAATGTAAAAATACTTGCGCTCCCTTCGGCCGCACCTTAAGGACCCATCTCCTAGTGCTTTGTGACGTGTCACTGCCTGAGCGACAGTCAGACTGAAATAATAACCCAATATGAATGGAAGTACTGGGGAGGGACTTGTCTCGCAAATATTCTAAAGCAGCGGTTCCTATGCTGTTTGAATGACGTACTACCTCAACAATTTTCGTATTTTGGAGTACCTCCAAGATAATGCTGAGTATCTAATATTTTGGTACATTTTTTATGGTGCTCAGTGTTATAACACAAGACTGCATGGATGCACCCGCTGTTCGAGCTAGAATCACTGTTGGCACCTCTTCAATCACTGTTATTTTTAGCACGTCTCACTACCTGTTCTACTTGTTTTAACTACGCTCATTATTTTAGGGATTATAAAGGCTATAGTTATAGGAAGTGTACCCGCATTTGTATGGAAGGTGAGTGGAAAACAATTTTGGTAAACCACTCTCGGTATACTCGACCTATATTCGAACCTAGATCTCCCCGTATTCGGCAATCTAGTATACTGTGAAAGTAGTGCATTAAACCGAGGTGGGACTTCAATAACTGTTCAAATCTGTTCTGTTTTTGAATATATTTGGTTGTAATATATTTTTAAGATCTGATGAGGTCTCATTTTTTTCCTACTTCAATTTGTTTGTTTTGTTTGGCTTCTCAGAGAGTACCACCAGGAATGATTGTACGTACCACTGGTGGTATTTATAACACAGTTTGGGAACCACGGTTCTAAAATACAAGCCCTTCCTTAAAATATATATAAAACTAAACTTGCTAACCAGTATCACACTCTGCAGGTTCTAGTAATATCTCAAAATAAATGACTATTAGTGAACCCCACATTAACTATTCATTGCTACTCAACCCGATCCCCACAAAGCCATTCTGACAGAGTTATCAATAATTTGATTATATCACCACGTCTTACGACCTGTTTAGATTATGCGAAAATTTGATTATTATTATTATAATATGCTAATCTATCCGCATTTACGTGGAAGTAGTGTTGAAAACCATTTAGGAAAATTAAGGCTTTGTAGAACCAACCAGAATTGAACCCCGATCTACCAATCATAATCATCATAATCATCATAATCATAATCATCATCATCATCATAAGGTAAGTCTAATACGAGAGTGATGCCTTAGTTAGACCATTCGGCCACTGGAGCGGGTAAAATCGCAATTAATTGACCTCAATAGTTTTGTATTAGCTTAGCCAATGAAATTCATTATTGACATTCTGTTCAATTAATTGATTTAATAATTTTTTATTATTTTATTATCCTTTTATAAAATGGGATCCAGTTAATTTTAGTAAAATAATATTATATTAACTTTTTATGTAGGTCTATGACCAATCAATTCAAAAATAAGATTGTATAAATTTTGATTTTTTTTTTGTTATCAAAACCAAGTGGAGTTTCTTGTAAAGTTTGAAATTAGTTTCATAAAATTAGGAGTCGATTGAGCTATAGATTTAAGGTCAAACTCAATTTATTATTTTATATTAAATGAATCTTAAAAAGAATCCCATTTCTTTTCAAGTTAAAAATTCAAATTAAAATATCTTGGCAATAAAATAATATTTTGTATGAATATAGATATTATATAGATAGTTTTTTTATACAATAAACAACCGAGGCTACACATTTGGTTTTGACAAGTATTTTAATAGTTTTGTAAAATTGGACTTTCCATCTAAAATCTAATTACTAACATAGATTATAATTCCAATTAATATTTATATGTGTGTGTTTGAATAATATATACGACTGGGATTAGATTTACATGAACGAAAACTACATTAACTTTGACTGGTAGACTATTTTGACGGAAATAGCTAATCAAAGCAATACATTTACTGTGAATATCTATAGTTTGAACTCAATCGTTTGAATGAGTAGGCCAAAATGTAATGACTAATTTCACTTAGAAAGGTTCAGTGCTGTCCTAATTCTATTTCGTATCAGTCGTCATATTACATGCAAGCCAAATATATCCCGGGTACAGTACATTAATTTACAGAGGATTTCAATAGATATGAATGATTGGTTTTATACTTTTTTAAATATAGAAAGCATTAAATAATATTTATTGTCTTCTCTTTCATGTTCTTGTGAACTGTTTATTTTGATGCTTGGTTCAGTTGAATTATTTTTAATCAAAATATGATCAAGTATTCCTTTTTATTTGTTTTGTTTTCTAGATATGCTAATTAAGGGTGCATTTCAGAAGTGAGCACGCAATTGCCTTTTTTATTTCAAAGGATTATTTAAAACGCAATAAGGAAAGTTGACTCCGCAAAAGATACTTTAAATATTATTTTAGTGAAACAAATAAAAAATATGTCCAGTCTATTGAAAATACAATTTAAAAAAAAAAATAATATATATTATTAATAGCTTATGCTAATAATTATTAGATTAAAAAGGGATAAGATTTAAATATATAAATCTCACCCCATTTTATTATTTAAGTTCCTTACTATATTGACCTATTTTTATTATTATTATTATTTAGCACCACGTCTTACTACCCGTTCGGTTTATACGCTTTAAGTACTAATTACGCTAATGGTTTATGAATTAGGAAGGTTGAATTAGAGGAAGTGAACCCACATTTGAGTGGAGAAAGAGTCGAAAACCATTTAGAAAAAACCTCCCCCAGTTCACCCGACCAAGATTCGAACCTCGATCTCCCCGTCCTCAGCAGTCGAGCTCAACATGACAAGCGCGTTAGCCAACTACGCCACCGAGGAGGGTGATAGCCCGAACTGCTAGTAAGACTTGGAGCTCTGTAATCGTAAAATAAAGACACAAAAGATTAAGTCGAGAAATCGTGAAGCCCCTTCAGTTAGCTAGTGGAAAGGTTGATAGTCTAAAATTTCATAGGAAAAGACAATATATTTTTTTGCTACTAAAATTGACAGCATGTTTACTATTATATTATTAATTTATAGGTACTGTTAATATAATTCAAACGTGACAGATGGAGAACTGATAGCTTGACGTATGGATAAGTGAAAGTAGATCTAATAGATTTAACATTTGTCTTATAGTCTTGGTAAAAAATCGAGCTCTGGACTTATGCGACAAGGTCCTTTTACACTATCTACGCTGTGGCAGCCCTATCAAGTATTGACAGTAAAAACAAAGTGAGAGAGATTAGAAAAAGAGGGGGGGGGGGGTAGGATATTTGAGTATGTTATTTTGTCGCGTGTGAGTGACAAGCGAACAGATAATGGGATACAGCATTTTAAAACAAAGGNGGGGGGGGGGGGTAGGATATTTGAGTATGTTATTTTGTCGCGTGTGAGTGACAAGCGAACAGATAATGGGATACAGCATTTTAAAACAAAGGTGTAAGCCAACAACACACAGTTACCGTCAACACGGCTACTCCATTACTCTGAGGATAAACTCGCATAAAATGTACCCCTCCCTTCAACCCCCTGACCCACTAACTAACCGACCCAGCGACAGTCCGATGCTACAAGTCGCGAGTGCCATAGGGGTGTGGTAGTAAAAGTTAGGGTGAGGGTGTGGATTCTCCAACAGCACGTATTTTGAATGTTGAGAAAGGAAAGAAGGGATGGGTTGAATGGGGGTTTGCGGGGGAGACGGGGTGGACGTTTATAGCATGTGACGTCACTGCACGTTATCTCACTACGTGCCGGCTAGTTTTATCTTATACATGCCGTTTGGACACATCCCTGTGAGAGTACACACGGCGCTTTAGAAAAAATGGGCACAAAAAAAACTCCTCTTTTTGAATTTAGATTTATTTTTAGGTACGGTATAATTGTCACGCTTACATGGTTTCCCAAACAGTAAAATATAAAAACTACACTTTTATTTACACGTCCTACTTAACAAATGTAAAAATTATAAACTTTTACTGCCTCGCTTGCGTAAAATATTTGAGCCAATAGTCCTTGAGGATAAAAAAAAAAACCAACACACAAAACAACTTGTTTATTCTAAACATTAAAAAATGACACCTGGACACGGGAATCGAACCCGGGACCTTTGGTTTAGTACGCCAATGCTAACCACTGAGGTATCCAGGAATCGTCCCGTGGCTAAGTTAATTCTTCACTCATATTTTAAGGTAGAGTCGGTGATGGACGTGCGGAAATCGTTGGCTACAAATGTGTGATTTTATTAAGATCACGAGCTATCAGATAACGCAGCCACCTTCGACTCGGAAGTGAAAAATGACCCTGGGCACGAGACGATTCCTGGATAGCTCAGTGGTCAGAGCATTGGCGTACTAAGATAAAGGTCCCGGGTTCGATTCCCGTGTCCAGGTGCTATTTTTCAATTTTCAGAATATGATATCTGGATGGAGTAATCCTAAATAAAAGCATAATAATAGATTTGTCTACTTGATTCAAAAGGTTTATGTTGGGTATTTAGCATCCACTAGCTAAAAACTAGAGTACAATTTTCATCTGGCATCTAGAAAAGCTACTAGGTCTCCTTTCACGTATACATATTATTATTATTAATAATAATAATAATAATAATAATAATAATAATAATAATAATAAAATAACAATTATCGACTTTGATGGCGAAGGTAAGACTAGCACCTTTTTGTTTTTACATTTAACCAAGAATTAATATTAAAATATAAGCTAAACAAATGATACACATAAAAAGATACACAAATATATATATATGTATATAAAAAAAATATATATAAACTAGAGCTAAATAAAATATGTTACGTAACATGGGAACACCGGTAAAATATTGTTAAAGTTTATTTGAAAAGAGACATTGCGCTTAGGCTAAGTTACATTATTAATCACGTGCGCACGTGCATGCACACACACACTCATACACACACATACACACAACAAATGATACACATATCATATTCCCCAATTTCTGAGTTCCCCCACGCAGATTTTATTTTGCAAGTTTTAGCTTAAATCAATTCAACTATAGTTTATTTATATCGTTGGTTAGAGTATTCCTTGAGCAATAAGCTGAAACAGTGAAATAATTTTATAAGTGATTGTAATTATAAAGAGGAGTAACTAAAAATAAGTTTTATTGCACACGAGTGGTGAAATTATTATCAAAGTTAATTGATCGTATACGTGAAGAGAGGTATTGTGGAGAGTTGGAGGTCAATATTTAGTTTATGATGGCCATAAAGTGTAAAGTTCATTAGTCTCTTATAGTATGGGGAAATATGATCACGTGATCGGAGTTCAAACATATACTTAACACGTGTTTTTGAGTCTTTGGAATCTGGCCGCTGTTAGGTCATTCACTATACACTATATCACAATAGTTAAGGGAATGGATAAGAGTGGATTTATTTATTTGTATGGATTTTTTTCAGCTGAGTACGTGAGTGTTATGCCAAAAATACTTTTTTACATATTTGTTTGACATGATTGTATCAATATTTTCGTATTTACCAAATTTTAATAATACTATTTGTTACAAATCAGAGTATTTACCTATTAATTTTACCATACAAATAGCGTGGATGGATAGTAATATATGGCGAATAAAAATACTAGCATAATTAACTATACAGTTAGTTATAAAATTGCTTTGTGGCAGTAACAATGCAATATTAATTAGAGTTGATATTCTTAGTCAGAATGTCTACATGTTTCTTTTAAGATTTAAAGAGTGTATCAGTTTATTAACCTAGCGTGAGTCCTTTAATAGTTGGGATTTATTTTTAGCATTACACCCCAATCTGTTGGATTTGAAGATAAAATTTTAATTACTCAAGTAGAACAATGTTTGAACGCTACACAAATAACTTATGGCTCAATAAAACGTTCGCGTTATCTTACCATCATCGTATTGTCGTCCCCATTATACTTTTGTAAGTATCGTTAACCGATTCCTATTGTTTGGTGAAGCGACGGTTTTAAAACAGTCGTAATGGGAAGGGTAATAATTTCCCTCATGTATAGCCTGACTGCCAAAGGGGGAAAATAAAACCCTTTTAGGTTCATAAGAAATATATGCAAAATAGTCAATTTTCGAAGAAAATTCTTTATATTTATTTCACAAACGTGACAGCTGTAGAATATTTAGCTTGGAATATGAATATATTAAAGTATATCATGCAATTTTTTTAAATATCGTGTTTTATAGAGAAATTTGACTTTTAATACATGTATGGATAAGCTATATCGGACGAACCGTTTCAACTAGCAGACAAGGTTCTTACTAGATCAATGGAACTATATCTATATGCAGGGTAGACTAGCTGTTATTTGACTACGAGGGAAGGGTACTACTACACTGGATGTGTTCTACCCACTTCTATCCCCGTACCCACCACAGGCGAAAATTCAGATAAGTATCTCAACTTTACCGTATTTATTCTGTACTCTTACTTCGCTAGTAAGCTACTTAAAGCCTGTAATGTGATTAGAGTTTTAGACTAATATATTTCACGATAGTGATCAAAAGTCTTGTTTACTCCGTCTCTTACTACCCGTACAGGATACCTAAATATTTATACTAATATATTTAGGAAGGAAGAATTTATAGGTTAAAGTTCCCGCAATCAGGTGGATGGAATGTGGGAAACCATTTAAAGCAAACAGCTATCACTATATTTGTTTGATATTCGAGCACCGATTTCTCAATCATCGGCCAACCAAAATAGGTTATTTTGATTTTAGTTCACATGCCCATTGATACGGGTTAGTTCAATTTCTCGACCAATAACACAAGTTTTACTTTGTAAAAAAATAAAAAATAAAATAATGTCATCATAGCTCTCTTCACTGACGGATATTACGCATGTCATTTTCCTCTGAGACTGACCCTTAAGCGAGACGTGGGACCGGCTCTGATGTATTACGGGAGTTAAAGACATATAAATAGGTACTCAAGAAAGACGTAGAAGGGGATCTAATAAAAGGAAACAACAAACTTAGAATCTAGTGTCGCAAAAACGTTTGGGTGAGGGTAATGTGAAAGGTTGAGGGAAAGGGGGAAGACGTCGACGGCAGGGGAGGACAAACAGCCGTGAATCCAATAAAACGTCGAGGACAATCTGCCTCGCGACAGGACTACAACTAGCAAGACAGTAAAAGTGTCACGGAGAAAAGAAGAAGCAAATAAGTGGTGATAACACAAAGCTAAGAAAGAATAAAAAAAAAAACAGTTGTGGGAAAGAGCTAGAGTAGAACATTAGATGAATAAATACAGGGAAGACATAGGAATAGAAGTGGAAGGGAAAGGGGAGTTAAAAAAAAAGAGGATGTTGTTGAGGTAGGAGAAGGAAGGAGGGACGTTTTACTCCCGGATATTCCGACCACAAATACAACCCCTAGGGACACCCAAGTCTGGGGAGCGAGAGAAGCAGTCTTACTGAAGCTAGGGTAACATATGGGTACACAGGAAGATATAGTTAAACTTTCACGAGCCTCCGTACACACAGCAGTCGTGGTACTCACGAAACGAGGACACTTTTAAGGCGACTGCACTAGATACGTGTTTTAAGGGTGAAAGTCAAGCATTTATTTGAATTAATCACATATTTTATAAATAGCACTTAGTTTATGAAAGAATATTTTTTCCCGAATTTTAGTTTAAAATTACATATATATTTTCTATAAATAATAATTTTAATTTAAAATGTAGCAAGAAACCCCACGCCAATTGACATGCTCATAAATGAGTGGGTCTCATCTGATCTAATTTATCTGTAATGGATGGTAGGGGTTCAAATCCTGTCTGTGTGAACCGAGTTATTTTCCCTTGAATTGCTTTCCAATCTTCCTGCACACTTCCTAAAAAATATTACCGACTCCACTTCTACTTAAATATTCTGGAATATATTCCGTAAGGGTTTGAATACATGGTGCGCGGAAAATATAATTAATAACTAAATTATTATTAAAAACATAAATAAAAGTGACATATTCATAATATATGGAGTGGATGTATTAGTATAACTATTTATTTGTAAAAAAAGGGCTAGTTAAGGAAAAAATTAAATTATCTAAAATATTCCCCACCGCCCCTTAGAGCCCAACACTGTCGTACTAGAGAAGATGTGACGCCGTCCTCTCGATTATAGTCTACTTTTAAAACCTATGAAAAATGTTTGCGAACATTTTGACATGTGTATTCAATAACCGCCCCCATATGGCTAGGTAGATGGATCAGCTGGGATGGTCCTGTAGATAAAATTCAGCCAGAAAAAAAGTCCGAAGGCGGTCATGGAGGGCGATACTTGCAATAGAAGACTAGAAGATTTTGTTCTAAATACATAATTATATGAAGCAAAGCAGGCCCTTAACCTTGAATGATAAATTTAAAATCTAACTTAAATATGTGTAAGCCCCTACAGATAGAAAACATCAGTATTTAAATTTGAATAATGCTTAAGTGTGGCTAAAGGTTTTCTAGCAACTACAATATTATATTAGCTGCAAATATTTATAAATTATGTAAGTTGAAAGTATCCCGAGACATAACTATTAATATAGTAAAATGTTAGCAATGCTAATTGCCCAAAATATGTCTGCGGGTTATAAAAGGTTCTCCAAATATCCATTAGTTAAGAAACTCAAGGTATGATTTATTTTGGTTTGAATAATGTAAGTCGAGATTATTTCAATTTTATTTCTTAATTTGTTTACATATAAAATAATTCAAAGTATTTGTGTTAATTTAAATGTATATAAAAATATGTCTGCCTAGCATGGGTACGAATATAAATGGTTACAGTTGCACTTTTGTAGGAAGAAAGGTTTGAGATCAACATTGATAGCATTTTTACTATATATTTTATATTAATTTATAGGTATTGATAATATTAATTATCACAATGAAAGTTACAAAACACATTAATTGACGTATGAATATATGATAGTAGAACTAGTTGTTCTTAATATTAAAATTTGACTGTACGTGACCTGCACTACTTGATGGTTCAGCGCATGACACCAGTCTTTTAAGAAGAGTGACCACGAGATGTGTCCAAAATCTAAATTTATAGTTTAGCAAAAAGCAACTAAGTTACCTATTTTTATAATGTTCACATTTTGTATACTTACATTAATTAACGGAAGTATACATATTTGTGTTTGATCTATCACGTTATATAGTGTGTTAAAATTATAATATATTTACTAATTATTTACTATTACGGCAATGCCATCCTGACCTAAGAAAATGAGTGGACCTCTCAAAGGATACGCCTTTTCTTCAGCCAAAATCCTATTATAAAAATTGATATTTATTATTTGTGTTTGGTATGCCATACATTTCTACTTATTTTTTTCATTTAAAAAATAATAGCCATACATTATTAACTATTTATAAAAAAAACACGTTATTAGCTCTAGAAACACATTTACTTTTGATAAAGTTTTAGATTAACAATTTCAAATGTCACTTGGGAAATCTGTTCTGAGTCACTGACGGAAATATTTTTAATTACTGCGTCAAGTGAGAAAGCAACCAGCAGAACTCTCTGTTGCCAGAATGGCGAACTCTATCATTGGCTCGACACCAACAAACCCCTTCACATTTTGTGTCTACTGCAGATACCACCTCGTCCTTTCTAGAAGGTTTCTATGACAGTCACTAACACAGGCATTACCAGGTAGCGAACTATTCCACAACTTGGTGAGAAAGAGAGAGAGAGAGATTGAGAAAGAGGTGAAGGGTTAGAATGTTGTCACACGTCCTTATCGATTATATAAGGGATATTTTTATATAGTCTAAAACGATTGAACCATTCCTAACGATTTAAAAAGTAGCCATGCTATGATTTAAATAGTAAGGGAAAATTTTGACAGCTATAAATCTTACTAATATTCTTTTATTATACAGGATGTACCTTAAAATGTAAAGTCCCTTGGGGAGAGAAGGGGGACTCGGGACACAAACAAAGTGAAAAAGTTCATATTATTTACATGTATTCTCTTTGATCTTGTTTACGAGCTATAGCCATTTTTGCTTTCCATCCATGTGTAGCCATTTACTTTTACCGGACATGATTAAAATGACCACCTTGCCCTTAAATGAAAGCCTATAATCGTATTCGTTTTACTACAGGATTTTCTCGGATTCGCAGGCAAACTGGTTTAATACATTGGAGAAGTGTTTAAACACTATAAATGGGCGTTGTGTAAATAATCGTATTCAGATATATTCATAAATAAAAATACAGACAATTTAAGTCTGAGATGCGAGCGGGTCAGTCAATAGGTCCTGAACTTGTTAGTAAATCACTCATTAGCTAGTCAGCTAAAATGCGGTGCAGCATCGTGAAGCATTAATCACATGTAATGTATAATATTAAGTGAGACTTCCTTCAACAGCACATTCAATTGATTGATAAAAAATTGGCATACAATTGTCCTATTTATCTCCAATCCGATTAAACTGTCTAATTATTCCAGTACATACATTTTCAAGAAATGGATTTTCGTGCTATGATTTAAGAATAACATGTATATTTTCTTCATTCCAATGTTGAGTGTTATGAAAACTGACTACCTCATTTTAATTAATTCATCTCTATCGGTAGATGATATACCAGGTATAAAATATAACTCCTCGGCATAATTCTACAGGACCTAAAAAAACCTCTTGGAGAGGGCAAAGTCGTTTTTGCTAAGCACCTGTATTCGCTTAACATGGAACAGATCTTGTTGTAAGAACCACAAAACAGTCCACCAGTCTTATGTAAAACTTTCTCTAATACTGAAATTTGGGTACACTGATCAATATCATATATAATTATCACTATCTCTTCAAATGCACAGCAAAGTAATAATTTACGACACCTAGTGTTCTTGTAACGAGTTACAAGTTGACGTTATATCAAATGGGTCAACACTCACCGACACCCATGATGAGCTACAAAACAAACTCCAACACCTTAGCATCAACTGGCACAACTGACTGAGTGGAGCCTTCAACCGACTGCCTGCTCGGGACTCGATCCGCGGCCGGCCGGAAACGATTGAGGTTCCACGCGGCCAGACGAAGCTATCACTTTCGCCGCTAGGACAACCTGGAATATTCTAGGTGCTGCCAGACGCATTCTTTGTTGTTATGTTTGTTCTATCGTCTTACCCCCTTCTTCCCTCGCCCCGTCTCTCTGTGAATACAATAATGTATGTATATAGTGATCGCGATTTTGAATAGTCCCTTATTATACCACCGACTGAGCTTGGTGAAGACGGCGACTAGGGGCCGTGATTTATTTAATATTCAAAATTGCATTTTCTGCATAATAGGGGACATCTTGTCTAAATTATTGTTTGAGACTTATAAATATTTAAACTTAGAATTATGAAATGTTGTACGCAGGTCAATGTGAATGCGCTTGCATTCTCTCTCTTTGTACGAGGTTTAATTCATTCTAATTGTTCTATTTCGTTTTGTTATATATACATAATGTATATTTAATTTCATGTATATATTTTCGGTCACGCTTTGGCGTACTCGGCGTCTCGGGCTTACCGCCCGTCCTTTATAGTTTGCGTATTGAGTGTATGTGGGATTATTTAGTTATCTATTTAACTGAGAGCACAGGGCACTTAGGTGTTAGAGTTGAGGCTTGGCCTAGCGTCTTATTCAATCTATTGTTTTGGTTCAACGTTATGTTGATTTCTTTAGATCTAAAGGTGCGTAAATGTTTATCTTTTATTGCCTAAATTTAGATGTATGCTAATAGTTGCAATGTAGTATCGCTGCTTGCACTTAATGCTATAACCGAGGAAACCATAGAAGGAACCATAGATTTCCATGATGGCGATTAATATTACTGTTGAACTGACAACCAGAATATAACTATATGTTTCCCTTTTTTATTTTCTGATATTGTAATGTCAATTAATTCCTTTATCTCAGCAGAGTTATTTAAATCTGAGAGGAGAAGCGCTTCACGCCATATTGTTATATTTTGCTCTAGTTATGTATTTACCTTCTATTTTGCCCTAAATAAAACAAACTATGTTTATGATTGTTAAACTTCTGGTCTGGTTTTCCCATCACACTTCCAATAATGTTAGTTAATAGTAACAAGATGTTTACATTTTATTCAAGAGAACAATCTGGAAATGCATGCTATATTATTTTGTGTCTACAGAATAACCAGAAATACATAATCATTGTTTGCAAGCAGTTCATTGGAATAATTTATGCTAGTTCTATTTGTCATAGGAATTAGCTGAACCAAAATTTACTATCACTCAGAAACAAGTTAAATAAGATAAATGTTTATGTATTTTTAGTTAAATGTTTTTGTGTCCTGAATCTACATGTGAAATGGTTATCACATAAAAATATACACCCTATATGGTTTATATGTCAAGTCATGTGATCTGCAACTGTCATTTTTACTTTATCGCTATCTTACAGGTAGAGAAAACATTGTGATTGTAAAAAAAATTGAACTCTAGATTTTGATGAATCTCTATATTTCATGACCCCTCGGATCCTAAAAAGGGATTTTTGAATTTCCGTACGTCTGTCTGTCTGTCTGTGTATGTCTGTACCTTCAACTAGAGCCTAAATCATTTTACCGATCAGGATAAAACTTAGAATCTAGTGTTTTCATAGGATTTCCATGAGATGTTTAAAAAAATTGTTTATCTAAACCTCAAATTAAGGGTAGTTTACTGAACGACAGAAAGAGAAAAAAAATCGATTTTGATTAAATTTAATTTCTAAACATTTATAAATATACCAAACAAAATGGCTACTCTCAATATTTTGGCGAAATGACTTTAAGGGCTCCGGTCTGATGCGTAAATTATCATTTCTATCATATCTCCGAATATTTGAGATATGAAATTACTAATCAGTACAAATATGTAGATTTATTTATATTACAAATATTTTATTCGAAGCATAATTTTATAAAACCATTAACTTTCAACCTATACGCAAATATTTATATTTTTTAACTTTTCGAACACAAGAGGTAAAATATATCCAATATGATAAGTTAATGAATATCAACGTCTCATGATCCCTAAACCATAAAAAGTGGTCTTAGCTATGCCATCTGTCTGTATGGCTGTTTAAACTTAAAATCAAGAGTAGTTTAATAAAGGGCAAAAAGATAAAAAATTAGTTTTTCAAAATCGGTTACAACGATTTTGATTAAAATTAGTATCTAAGTGTTGATTAAGATTATAAATAAACTGGTCATTTTCATTTTTCTGTGAAAATGACTTTTAGGGTACTTTAGAGAAGCTGAAATTTCCGTATCTCTGCAACTATTTGAGATATCAAATAACTTATCATTGCAAAATTGTAGTACTATTAAAAATAAAAAACTTTTATGTGAAATATATTTTTATAAAACCAACACTTTCTTAGATATTGGGAAATATATTGATACCATTTTGTGAGCTTTAGTCCTAAAGAAATATTACTTAAGTTTTAACGCAATAATTCTCCAATGCCATAGAATAATTAAATATAAGCAAGTCTTTAAAAGTTTGTTGTTTTGCTTAAACCTCTTAGGAGAATTGTTTTTACAGAAATAATATATCTCCACCTTGGACTCAATAGTCAATAATTTTTTTTTTATTGGTCGAAATTTATAAATGAGGAATTTAATAGCAATGAGATGACATGAAGATGTGCAACACCTAATTAAATGTCGAAAATTTTAACAGGCAGTCGAAATTTTTATACTAAGTGTTGACCCTTGTGAACCCAACATTGATCTTTTTTATCGGTTCAAACATACAAATGAAAACATTAGATATTTAAAAATAAAATTTTAAAATTCAAAAACGGGACTCATAAAATGTTTTACATGGGTATAGTGCAATATATACTTGAGTTTGCTAATGTATATTATTTGGTTTACATATGTGAGTTGCAAGTAAATATCTCAAATTTTAAACAATAGAGTGATAAAGTACATGTGGAATTCCATACCATTTATTTTATGTATATGATCAAACATTAATAATATTGTAAAAGTTTATCATTGTTGACCGTTTTTTAAAGGTTTCTTTAAACCCATTTAATATTATAGATCTGTGTCTTAGAACATACACTTCCCGTTTACTTTCAATTTTGACAGCTGGACGCTAGATATAGATACATTTTACCAATGTTAACTAGTTGCTAAGCTTTTAAATTATATTTTAAAAGTGTCTATATTACGGTCGAATGAGACGATCAAACTGTCATGGCTCAGTAATCTTAACTGGCTACTCTAAACACCAATGTTATTAACGACTTAATCGAAAAGGCAGGGATTTAAAAGGTATTCAAAACAAAATGCACCCTAATAAGTATGGAGAGATGTTAGTAAATCATCACTGATGAATCACACGTGGAAAAATACCTTGAGTGCAGCTGGCAGAGATTCAAGCCTCAACTTTGTGCCACCATAATCTTTGGTCGTGTATACCTCAAGGTGGACGAATAAATAGGACGTCACGTTCTCAGAGCATTGAATTAATAATCCCTATATTATACAATTACAATGTACACTGACTCTGACTCTATTGATTTAGCGTGGTCGTGTTCGGCCAAGATCGAGACTGACTGACGTGAACGAGATAAAACCTCTCGTTCCGTTTTCTTACTTCGTGGTCCGGTATCTCACGAGTGATTCACAATACGACTTGAAATTTCGTGAAAACTGGTCAGCGCTTGTTTGAAACTATTCCTAATATAATTTCTAAGGGAACTGCAGGGATTTTGGAGAAAAGTTTTATCTTCACTGTCTCTCAGTTAACCTTTGCCAAATCTCCTTGCTCTCAGTTATGTCAGGAGGTGGTGTGTTGGGGTAAGAAGGAGCTACTGGCAACCTCGACTAACCAGCGTTGCTAAACTTGTATCATATTTAAGGAGAAATATATCACACAAAAACGAGAGAATGACAACGCTGTTTCCCAATAGTAATTGTGCAGTTTCTTCAGCGATGATATCCAGTGTAGTGTCCTAGCTTTCAATCCTGTCCACCAGATGCCTACAGAATATATAGTCTTACACTAAACCTGAAGTTCAGACTCATGAAAGCACACTAGTGTGAGAGAGTTGGTTAGTGGAAATTGAAGATACATACTATAAAGCAGTGTTGCACGGATAGTGTTCATGAGCACGATTCCGACATACTGAACTGAAATAAGTTTTGCCCTATTCGGTGGTTTTTAATCCTTCTTACAGCTCAATCTCGATATAGCACCTTTCATCCCCCTCTCAATTACCTTCTCCTCTAGTTATATTAATTCGTTTACAATTATTAATTAGTTAGTGGGAACATTGGTTTGGAGGTAATCAAACGTTTGTACAATTAATTGTACATGACTAACGTTGCTTTTAAGATGGAAATGATCCTTATGTTACGAATGTGGCCGCATTAAGTATTATATTCACCCATTTGAATAATGATACCTGGACACGATAATTAAACCCATTATAATTTTTCAAATTCACGAATAAGAGTATTGGTGCTAAATCTACCCAAGGGAAATTACAAATAAAGCGATTTCTTTTAAAAGGTTAAGTTTAGTTGTACTTTGGTCATCACATCTGTTTTTACTTGGTCAAATATTGGTAGCACTGTCGAGATTGAAGACACTCTAGAATTAACCATGTTTTTGGGTCTTTTCGATAGTAGACAAACCTCACAATGTTAAAGAACAATTTGGTATTAATTTTGCGATGAATATCAGTACACTTACTCTTAGTATTCTACTTTTAATAGTGTTTTAATTATTATTATTATATTATGTAATTAAATAAATCTCAAACGTGTTACAATTATTCATTATATTTTAACCAAATCCTTAAATAATTGTATACACTGTGGTATAAGAAAATTGTATGTGAACACAAATGTATTAAATCAGTAAAAATCAGTTAAAAATGGATGGAAAATAAAATTATGAAAGACAAAGGTGAGGGAAATTATGCTCAGTAAATCTGATCAAGAATCTATTCCAGGCCTCTCTAGCCAGAGGCAAACACGGTAGCGCACATCTAGCTCTAGCAGTTATGTTTTTTTATTATAATAATCTAGTTTCTAAAGCATCGAGTGGAACTGGAAGAGTTTAAAAGCCGTTTGTTTTTGTCTACCACGTGTTATAACGTGTTCAGGCTACCCGCACTACACTAATGGATTTGGAATATTGATGATATAATATAGAGGAAATGTACGAACATTTTAATGGAGGGGATAGTTAGAAACCTTTAAAAAACTTCAGTACACCCGGCCGGGATGCATAGCCCTGACCTGGTCATCCGATGTAAATTTAACTACACGAGTATGGAGTTTAGTTAGAGTGCCCACTTATACGGGGTTACATAAATTATTGTCATGTATCTGTTATTGCATCGGTCTAGTCATGGAGGAATGTAATTATAAGATAATCATCAGTGATGACCTTAGCTTCTCAGGGATTCTCCTTGATATTTGTGTCGGAATCCCGTTTGAGAGACTAAGGTGAGGATTTAGCAGCCAGGATATTAGATGTCTTTGCTAACATTAATGAGGTCAGGGGCGTCAATAATCCGGTGTTTGGGAAACCAATTACAAGAAGAAGACGAATAGGAAGAAAAAAAAACTCATTTTGGTTATGGTTTGGATATGAAAGGCACCAGTCTGTAATCTTTAAAGCATTTGTTTGAGCACTCAGAATGGTAATCATTTGGCTGACAAAATACACAAGGGCTAACATTTTTTTTAAAATTTAAAATCTGTTTCAAAATGTGGCATTAATTCACAAATCAGTTTATTAAGGGATCCAGGATCGAGAATGTTCAATAAACGCAACCAAGACAAGACTTAGATAAAAATTTTCCCACAAAACTTATATTGCTGTTTTATTTTTCCCTCCTATGTTCATTTCATACCTTCGTTGGTTTCTATCAATATTTAACATATTGCAGTTTCGGAAGTCTATAAAGAAAAAAGATTTATTCATCAAATAATAATGAATTGTATATATTTTTCAGTCCATTCTAATTTCAAATTTCAAATATTTTCAATTAAAATTATTTGAGGCTTCAATTTTTTATGCAATGAAACGATTTAAGACTAATATATTTTTGAAACATTATAAATACCTAGTTAAACTTCCAGAGTTAATATGTTTGTGTGTCAAGTGCTTGTAAAACACGATTAGGTTATAATGTTTCTTTTTTTTTTAGAGATTCTCAAAAGTGTTTGAGTTATATTAGTATTTTTAAATTATTATTATTATTATTATTATTATTATTATTATTATTATTATTAGCACCGCGTCTTACTACCCGTTCGGGTTATACGCACTCACGCTAACGCGTAATGGTAGGGTGATTGTGAGATGAAATGGAGGACCTACAGTTTAACGTGGAATCCGAGCCACGGTGGAGGCCTGGCATTCCCCACATTCACAAGATGTCTTGTCAGAGGTAAAGGAAGGGTTTGGTAATCAGATAAATCTGTGCCGGGACCGAGGATTGAACCCCGGCTGCCAGCACAGAAGTCTGACACCTTACACCTAGACCGCCAGGTCACCCTGTATTTTATAAAATAAGTTAGATTATTAATAATGCAATTTTTAATTGAAAGTGATGTGCAATAAATATGTATGAATGTACAATATATATACACAGATCTATATAATATTTGTATACAAATCTATATTCACTTTTTCTGAAGGCCATGGCAATATTTAAAACACATTTACTTAGAGATCCAACGACTCCAAGGAAACAACGCTAACATTAATACAAAATTCAATACACATTTATTTATCACACAAACATTTACTACATAATCAAGCTAACATTTCATTGAAACATTAATTGGTTTGAGCAAATAAATTTAATTAAATCCGGTGTCATTTATCCTTTATGACAAGATTTCTGACCTGATTGCCAAACCCTTCCTTCACCTCTGACAAGACGTGTATTAATCACAACATGTGAATGTGTGGAATGCCAGATCTCCACCATGGTTCGGATCCTACGTTAAACTGTAGGTCCTCCATCTCCTCTCACAATCACCCTACCATTTCACATTAGCGTAAGTGTGTGTAAACAGAACGGGTAGTAAGACGCGGTGCTAATAATAATATCTCTGATCACTACTTATATTAAATGTGTACGTACCTCAAGCGATGATTTAAGAGGAACCACACCGTGATCCTGAGCAACCACAGTCAACCAATAGTACTGCTTACTTTCTGCATCCAGAACCGTTAAGGTGCGGATATTTCCTGAAACAAAAACACACGTCATTAATATGATGATTTAAAGTTTAAGGATATTTGAGGTTAACTTTATAAATAAATAATGGAACCACTCATGTGGGCATTTTGGTTAGTGTTCTCGTCTTAGTATTACTGCCGCCAGGGTCAAAGTATTCTCGGGTGCTCTTGGTTTTTACTCATCACATTAATATTTTCCATACTCTTTTTTACTGAGCGAGATGTCTAAGCCTATATTATAGCTATCCTAATCTTATAAAGCATGCTAAGAGAACATGCTATATAAGAGGTTTACTTCATTACATCAATTGATGAAGAAAAATAGAAATAGTAAATTAATGTTTAAAATTTTTGTTTTAATACGCCTAATATAATATCAATATATTTAGTGAAGTGGTAAATTAATTTTCAGGAGTTTTGTTTTTAAGTTTTTTTCCATAATCATGTTGGGATAAGCAATCAATAAGCAGTAAAAAGTTATAAAATAAATACGAATTCAAAATTTGTATACTAAAAAAAATATTCTTATAGCTCGAATATTCGGATTCAAGATACCGAAAGTATCATATATAATTATTGATTTTATTACTATCATGAGTTATTTAATTATTTAATATATTTTTTTTAGCACCGCGTCTTACTACCCTTTTGGGTTATACGTTCATGTACTAATTACGCTAATGGTTTAGGGATTAGGAAGATTATACACATAGGAAGTATAGCAGCATTTACTTAGAGGGAGAGTGGAAAACAACTTTGGAAAAACCACTCTCAATACACCCGACCGAGATTCGCATCTCAATCTCCACATCATTGATAGTCTAATCTACTGCGATAGTAGCGTCTTAGACCATGCGGTCACCGAAGCGGGTATTAGATGTTATTAACCTGCGACTTTAGAACAAAGTGACTATATCAACATTAATTACAAACTATCATAGCTCTAGAGCAAACACATCAGGTTAAAACTTGAGCTCCAGTATACCGCATCAAAGTTTGGCACGCTAGCCTCACCATCATGGTAAGATACTGGCTACTGTGTGTATATACTTACTATAGTAAAACTATTTTGTTTTTCCTGCCTTTAATTTGCTATATGCACTGCATAACATATATAATTTTATTTGATAAAACATTTAGATAGAGAACGAGGAAGTATGCACATAACTTTACTTTAATATTTATCCCGTAAATCGTTCACCCCATCGGATACCTCTTTGAAGGATAGGGTTGTTAAATCGTTGTGCCTACAAAAACGGATCAACCACCGATAAAAAAAACCCCACACCTACACTTTAGTTTGTATTCTTCTTAAAGCTCTAATTTATTTACTTTCCTTTTTTACGTGCTCCGAATCTTACTGCTATTTCGGGCGATAAATAGGCCTACGTATCCACACTAATGAGGTAGGGATGAGGAAAGTAAAATTTATAGGTCACTTACCCGCATTTGCGTGAAAGAAGTGTGTGAAACTATCTAAGAAAATTAGCTCAGTACACTTAGTAGGGATGGGAGCCCAGACTTGGCCGTCAACAATAAATGATAAACCTGACGAAATAACACCAACGACTTCATTCATCTTCACTGATGGGCTTACAATCTATTCTTCAGGAGTCCGCTCCACATAATGGAACGATTTGTAGTTCACTATGAGAGTGATATTAGGTGCAAATAAACCTACTATTTTGGAGGTTCTGTTTTTATAAAAAGCAGGCCTATAAGCAATATAATTAAAGATGTAAGAATAGTGAGAAAATATGCCCGTATAAAGTGAGGGAGGATGAAACAACTTCAATTAAAGTCACATTTGTAAAACTATTCCCAGTGTACCCAGACAGAATTCGATGTCGTTAACGACAACCAAATGCAATATGAGCCATGAACTTAAGCCACTTGGTCACCGCTGCGAATATTACGTAGCTTACAACCAAAATACAATTAAATATACATTTGCTTCTCTAGTTTCTATGGTGGTAAATATATGATGTGTCAGAATTTCAAATTTAAATCGTCTCTCTCTTTTTTAGTAAAAGTACATGTTGGTTTTATGCCTTCTTCGTCAATAATTGTATTTCAACACGCTCTGTTTTTTTTTTCAAATTAATTTTTCATCGTTTACTTGATGGTCCTTTTATTGATTCAATTTTGTTTTGGTTGCGTATTTATTATTTTACAAAGCTTAGTAAAGCATTCACCCCAAACAATACATATTTGTTTAATGTAGAACATATCTCAATCCAAATGAACGATCAATATATGATTGATATCCACGTTGCACTTGACATATATGTTTTATTTAACAGCAATATGTTGTGTAAATTGAAGTATAAAACTTCCAGCATTTATTTAACAAATATTATTTAAATGTAGTTTGAGCAATATGTATTTTTTTTGGTATTCAATTAAGATTAACGATATTTAAAACTTTGCTTATACATTTATGGTAAAGCTCTATTTAGTTCAGTTTGTGTAAATTGTATGGTTGCATATTTGTTGTTTGTGTTGATAATATCATTTAAACACAAACATATTTTACTTTTAATAATGTGTAAACGTTTTAAATATTTGGTGCGAAAATTATTACATTGAATGATCAAATTATTTATATATGTGAACACATATTTAAACACCATTTTACAGGTTCTCTATAGAGTTGATTTTCGATGATGAAGTTAAGGTTAGAATCTGGTTTGGAAACACTAAGAATGACTTTCCACACATGATTTATCACTTTGGTTTACCCATTCCTTTTCTTGACTGATTCGAGTTCATTTCCTCTAAGATATCCTCCCAATCCTTACCCCTTAGCTTAAGTCATTAATAATTTTGGTGTTGAAAGTAATAATACAAACTTGAATACAGTAATCATTCTAAATACAATGTAAATAAAATATTTCTAGAGTATTAATACATTACTATACTTTCATTCATTTTCTTTGAGAACTTTTTGTAATCTATGTATTTATTTTATTTGTTTATCACCAGGTATAGCTGTCAGTTCAGGTTATATGCCTATATACTGTAACGTGTAAACGTCTCGTTTAAAACGTGCACTCAGAATTCCTTATATATTATTAACACGATAAATACAAGAAGTAATAAATTCTAATAATGTGTGGCAGATATTAACACATGGTGAAATCATTTTGCCGGGAAATGCCCAAAATTCAGGAAAATGCCCCAGCTGACGGTTCCTGGAGGTCCAGAAAAATGACATCTTACTCGCAGGCCCCACTTAGATGAAATGACAGAGCTGCTTCTCTGTGTTATCCACGCCTTATTCTAGCGCTAATTGTCATTCGGCCCAATTTTGCAAACTAACCTACCCCCTTTGTATGCAACTGGTGACCCTCCCCGAATACGTCAGTCCTGTTTTTATAAAACAGTCATCCCTCGCTTCATATTTTGTACTATACTGTATCAAATTCGACGGAGGAGCAGCTTGGGCGTAAATATACTTACGTGGACAAATCAACTGGTGGCTACGATGTGTTAGGCGTCAGTATCCCCCCCTTGCCGCTGATGAAGCTTCTTCTGAGACTATGAGTATTTGAATGTTAGAATTTGCATTAGAGTCTTAGTACTCTTTTTTTAACTATGTCAATATGACATAGTTTTTGTGTCAGAGTTTCTGACTTGTTTTTATATGCACATAAGTTATAGTTTTGAGTGTTAAGAGTTCTTACTCATTGTTTCTATGTCCATATGACATAGTATTGAATGTCAGAGTTTCTGATTTGTTTTTATAGGTTTTTGTGGCGTAGTTTTGAATGATGGGATTTATGCTCTATTTATCTAGGTCAATATGACATGATTTTGTATGTCAATGTTTCTGACTTTTTTTTATCTATGTCCTTGGACATGGTGTTAAATACTAGGGAAATGTCTTGACTTCTTATACTGCAAGGCCATGGTATGACTTGTTTAGTGCTTAGGGTCAATTTATGGTGGAAATAAAGTTATATAACACTTCTTTCAATGACCTGACTAGGTCTTTAACTGATACCAGTCCCTATTATTTCTCTTTAGTGTACTTTCTACGGTGCGCAACCAGTGGAAGCACTATTAATTCATAGTAGTGGCCCGCGGGGATAGCGCCTAGTCTCCGGCCCCCTTCAGGCACCATAAGTTTTAGTTAATACATTTATTGTTTGCACTAGTTATAGCGTGCCCTAGATTGGGTGGAAGTATAAATATACTATTGATTGTCCAGGCAGTAATAATTGGGAATAGACAAGTCATAGTATCTTAACAACCTTGATTCCTCACCATTTACTATTTGTAAAATGATAATTCCTCTTCTAGGAAATCAGTCTTTGTGTTTCATAACTCTCTATGGAGTTAACTCATGTTATCTAGCTCATTTAACTACCATCGTAGTAGCTCTTTAAACTAGGCCTTACTAGAATTTGATTTCATTTACTATTATTCGACTATAATTCATGTATATACCTTTCAGGTCTAAGTCTAGTAGTCGCTAGGCTGGATAGTTGTTATGTTTTGTAGCTTAACATTCAATTAATATTTACTTCCTAAATATATTGCGACCCGCCTCGGTGGCGTAGTTGGTTAACGCACTAGACGTGTTGAGCCCGACTGCCGAGGATGGGGAGATCGAGGTTCGAATCTCGGTCGGGTGGACTGGGGTGGTTATTCCTAAATGGTTTTCCACTCTCCTTGCACGCCAATGCGGGTTCACTTCCTCTATATTCAACCTTCCCAATTCATAATCCATTAGCGTAATTAGTACTTAAAGCGTATAACTCGAATGGGTAGTAAGACGCGGTGCTAAATATTAATAATAAATATATATATTGCCACTGTGTTGAGTCAGACGTACCTTCGTAGCAGAATGTGCGTTAGTTCTAAGTAAAGAGTTACTAGACTCAACAATATAATCAATAATACTTCTGTAGATTCCTAGTTACCTAGGTGTTTACTTCAATTCTGCCCTATTGGGAAGTATACGTCTATGCTAACTGGTTTAATTTCTCTTAGTTAACAAAGAACTATTTAATCTAAGCTCTAATTAAACCTTATGTAATATTATCCTCAAGTTTATAATTAAAGAAACTCATTTGTCAAAAGTGATACAATACTAACTATGACAATGTGCTAGGGATGAATAAGGTTGAATTTAGAATAAGTGTATCTACATTTGCGTAGAGGGAGAGTGAAAAACCATTTTAGGAAAGCCACACTCACTACACTAGCCGAGATGTATACCCCAATCTCCTCATAAACGGCAGTCTAGTATTTTGTGAAAGTGATGTCTTAGACTATGTGAGCATCGAAGCGAGTTGCTTGGTATCAAATTAAAAAGAACACTAGGTAAGCTAACTCTAAATTGTTGTATAAAAGGTAAGTAATTGTAAGTGCTACCTAACAGTTTAACTTTAATTAAATGTTTAGTAGGGCGACATTGAAGTGGGATAGCCATCGCAGTCAAAAGGCTGTTGCTGCCAATGTACAGGTATAAAGGATCACAGTTACACTTAAAAAGGTGGAACAACATATGTTAGTATTGGATAAAAAGTTCACCCTTTTAAGAATAATTTAAATTATTGGTGCTAGATCTTTTTTTAAGCATCTCGTCTTACAAGCCGTTCAGGTTAAATGTTTAGGTAATAATTAAGCTAGTGGTTTTAGGGATTAGGAAGGTTGTATTTAGAGGAAGTTTACCTGCAATTGCGTGGAGGGAGAGTAGAAGACCATTTTCGAAAAAGTCTTCAATACACACGACCGAGATTGGAACCTTGATCTTCCTGTCATCGGCATTATAGTCTGCTACGCCTCAGACCGTACAACCAACGAAGCGGAATGGTGCTAGTTTATGTTTCTGTCATTCGTTTTGTTAATTTGTAAATATGTTGGTACAAATAATTGTTTAAAAATTGGTCGGTGAGTAACTAAAGTAAAACTCACTTTATAATATGTGGTCTAAATATTAAGATAATTTATTCAATTTTACGATGATGGGGAGGTTGATTTTCAAATCCTAGCTGGTTGTATTAAAAGTGGTTCTTACTTAATAGTTTCCCACTACTACCACTTTAACGGTGGAAAATTTCCCCTAAGTTATACGTTACTTATCCTTATAAATGATCCTAACTAATTTAATAGTATGCGTATAGCATTTAATTAGCTAATACATATAATTAATTGATTTTATACACTGAGATATTTTCACCACCCACCATTATGAAACTATTTCTTTCCTCTAAGAGAATCAATCTTACATCTTGTGGCGAGGTAAGTCAACCTAAGCAGGACATGAAAATAAATGAAGAAAAAGACAACAATATGTTTATTTTATTAGTATTAAATTATTTTAAGCACTAATTTATCTAGTGGGGCATTGGAAAAAAAGCATCAATCTAGTTTTCCGTTGACGTGAAAGTTGAAATTCTAATCCTGGTTGGGGATAATTATTTTAGTAAATTGTTTTCTTCTATCCCTCTATACAAGTATCTGGTAAAATTACTTTCATCTATATCTTAGCCATCCTTACCCTACTGGTTTAAATATGCGGATAGCTTGGACGAGTAACAAAACGTGGAGCAGAGAATATTGAATTAATTTTTTTCTCATACGGTCCAACTCATCAAACTGTCTTATTATTCTCGGCCGGACCTGCGTTTCAATAAATAATTATTTTTACGATACTGTAACTCTAAAATAAACTGAGTTCTAAAATTCAAGGGAAGTACAAACAGCCTAAATAATGAAAGACTTGACGACAGTCGTTTCGTGGCACTCTCTTGTTTAATAGATGAGATGGGTCACGGTAACAAGCCCTTGTTGACTATTTCATAGGATATTGTCCTTGTAGGCAGGAAACGGCCAAAACCTTCATTTAATTATTTTACTAACGACTTTCAAGAGTATATTCTGTTTAAAAAAAATGAGCCCCAACAAACCGACATAAAACCTTGTCCTGTAATTAATAACATAGCTGGTACCCGCAGTGGTCGGACCGCTTTTTGGGCGTTTACTTTGTCTGGTTTGGTTTGCTTGTGACGAGGAGGGTTATAATCCCTGACTGGTGTACTGAAGCTGGATGACTATACATTATTTTCTACTCTTCCTGTGTGCAAATGTGGGTACTTTTCCTCAAATTAAACTTTTTTTTTAGCTCCACGTCTTACTACCTGTTCATGCTATACGCAAGTTTACTAATCACGCTAATGAGCTAGGGATGAGGAAGGTTAAATTTAGAGGACGTGTACCAACATTTGTGGGGAGTGGAAGTGAAAAAACATTTAGGAAAAAAACATTCTTAGTACACCCGACCGTGATTATAACACCAATCTCACCGTCATCTGTAGTCTAGCCTAAAACACGAGTGACGCCTTAGAATATGCGGCCACCGAAGCAGATATCATCCTTATTCCATAGTTACAAATATGCAGTTGATTAGACAGTAAGAGTGTAAATAAGTGATGGACAAATAAAATGTTGGTGCACTATTGTATTGGGACGTATTAATAACGAAGTGACTCAATTCAGTAGACGAATAGTGTAAGGTGTCTCTAACCCGCTAGAATGGTCTGATTATGACGTAGAGATCGGGGTTTGAATCATGGCTGAGCCTACAGATTTTTTACTTGATGTTTTCCCACTCTCCTTATAGGAAAATGTGTGTAGGTTATTTCTAAGATGCTCCCTTACTCATCCCTACACTATTATAGTAATTATCATACATGCGTATAACCTGAACAGGTAGTAGGACGCAGTGATTTAAAAAATAATAATAATCAAATGTAAGCTACGGTGGTGGCTATGCTTGTTAAGATAGTCTAGTCTGGTTTGACAATGACGGAAAGGTCGGCGTTCAAATCCCCACAGGTGATTAAAGAAAGTTCTTAGTTTAAATTGTATTTTCCTTTCTTTCTACACGTACACTTAACACAACTTAAAAATAAATAGTTAAATTATACATTTTTCATTTTAACTCAAATTTTTATATCTTTATTGATTAGAGAACTCGAATTTGGATTTAAGATTCTAAATAAAATTTAGTATACTTATTCGAAAAATATAGGATTCGTCCCAGTTCTAGTATACAATGAAGCAATATTCATTTATGTTTGCCAAAATAATATTTTTATAAATATATAATCTAGTTCCTTTCCATACCATCTTAATATGTCAATCTTGCAATAGTCTGAATCGTTAGAGGAGATCAAAGTTAGATCTCGATTCTAAAATAGCTTCACTGCTGATAATGTGAAAAGTAAGATATATATATATATATATAAATATATAAAACAAACATGTTCACCCCTTATTAACTGTACAGGCTATGCACATTTAATTACATTAATGGTTGACAAATTAGGAAGGTAAAATTTATAAAATATATAACAGCATTATCATAGAGGGAAAGTGATACACCATTTAAGAAAAAATATATCTTTACTACACCCAATCATGATTCAAGCCCTGACCTCCCCGTCATCAGCAAACGAGAACAGATGAGTTGGTGACATGGCAAAATATTGACGTGCATTTATAGTTCTTACTTTTCTTATAAGGTCCTAATTACCTCATTGCTTCGACGAGCCTATAATCCACAATTATAAAAATAACTTTTTTTGTACTGCATCTTGCTATCCATTTGGGTTACACGTATGTTCTAGTAACGCTAATTGTTTTATCAATTATGATGTTTATATATAGTGTGGAGAAAGAGGGGAAAACAATTTTGGAAAAACCTATCTTCAGAACACATAGCCGAGATTCAAACCTCTAGCCGAGTGAGGTTATCATAAACTTTAACATTTTGAATTTCATCTGTATGGATCTTTGTTCCATGATAACAGCCAAATGCATAGACCAATTTGATGGAAATTTAGCAGGGGACATTCTTTAAAATTAGGACGCACATCTTAGGTACACAATTTTTCAAGCTGATAATCTGTTTAAATATAGTGGCCACTCAAAACATTTTTCATATTATAGATAATCTCAAGTGATATGAATCTAAAATTCTAAGGAATCAACCAAGTATATATTTATTATTTGTAATTTTAACATATTTTTCAATACTGACATCTTATGCCACGTAAAAAAATCTGTTACTATCTATGAATATAATGCAGAATTGAATATGGAATTAATTTTGTTTCTGTTTAACCTGACCACCATAGAAAAATTATCAACTTCAAATCCACAGAGACATAAGGAGATATTTCAACTTTAAATCCAAAGATAAATTTTTAGAGTGTAGTAACTATAGAGCCTGACAAAATTCCATCTTTATTATCAATGCATAATTCTTAACATGGTATACAGGACAAACTTTTTGAACGGAGGAAACGAGGTATACTGTTTACATAATTACTAGTTATACTAGGTTACAAAGGAACAAATCATGAAATTAAACTTGGTGTTTCTCTTGGTTTATGAGATTAGGTTAACACAGGTGGTCTTTGTACATTTAAATGGTAGGTAATACAAATTATAGTTAAATGTGAACTGCATTAATAAAATACTGGTCCTGTTAAAATTAAAACATACTGCATCTAGATAATCTTTCCTCTTTAGAAGTTAGTCTATATCACCAAAGAAATTCTGCTTGGTAGGTTGGTTCCATTTATATAGATACATTTTTGCTTCTTTTTAAGGTTAGACCCTATTATATTGAGAAAATCTTGATGATTTGTAGGCTAGAGCCCACCATTTAAAGACATTTTGGTTATTTTCTAAGCTACACCCTGCTATGTCAAGAAAAGCATGCTGATTTCTAAGATGGAACCAGACATGTAAAGAAATTTCGGGTTATTACTAGGTTAGACCCTTCCATGTTGATAACATCTTGCTGATTTCTAGGCTAGATAGAGCCTTCCGCGCGAAGATAGTTAGGTTACGTTCTTGGTTATACACTGCCATATCGAGAAAGCTTTGATACTTTAGAGGTTAAACTTTATCATAGCAATACAATTCTGTTGCTTTAGAGGTTAGATTCAATCATATTAATACAATCCTGTTGCTTTAGAGGCTGGATCCAAATCATATCAATACAATCTTGCTGCTTTAGAGATTAGAAACTACCATAGCAAAATTCATCTGCTTTAGAAGTTAGCATCTATAATATAAATACAATCCTGCTGCTTTAGAGGCTGGATCCAAATCATATCAATACGATCTTACTGCTTTAGAGGTTAAAAACTACCATAGCAAAACTCATCTGCTTTAGAAGTTAGCATCTATAATATCAATACAATCCTGCTGCTTTAGAGGCTGTATTAAATTCATATCAATACAATCTTACTGCTTTAGAGGTTAGAAACTACCATAGCAAAACTCATCTGCTTTAGAAGTTAGCATCTATAATATCAATACAATCCTGCTGCTTTAGAGGCTGTATCTAATCATATCAATACAATCTTACTGCTTTAGAGGTTAGAGTTTTACACATGCATAAAATACTATGTTATTGCTTGCCACTGAAAAAAAACAAACTTGACAGATGTTGGAATAAAGAATGTCGCGTTCACGAAAGTGAAGTGCAAATGCGTGTTTCTTTTTCTGTATTATTAAACAGTCACGCTTGCATACTTGATAACCGAACTAATAACCTCTCGTATCCCCCTCCCCCTACAAAATATCTTACAGCTATGACGACCATTAGAAGACGTCATGAGTGACATCAACCAATCGTAACTCGTGGATAGAGTATAGAGGGAGATGACGATATCTCCCAGTAGATAATTAAGGAAAACATACCGCCTATTTTAATTTTTTTAGCGGCGCGTTTTACTACCCGTTCAGGCTATACGCATATGCACTAATTATGATACTGAGTTAGGGATGATAAAGGCTAAATATAGAGGAAGTGTATCCGCATTAACGTATAGGGAGAGTGAAAAACAATTTGGGGAAAACCACCTCCAGTACACCCGACCGGGATTCGAACCCCAATCTTACTGTCATCACCAGTCTATTTTATTTCGTGAGTGATGCCTTAGACAATAAGGCCACCAAAGTAGATACCTCTTCTTTGAGTAGAGGAAAAACTTCTTTTATTGGCAACAGTAAATAGGGATATATGTGCTTCAAGGACACACCATTTAAATAAAACTATCACATAGTTTCTTAATAAAATTAAAGAAGGATCGAATTCAGATCTGTACTTTACCTAAGAATCCTAAATAACGAATCTGAATAATAGAAAAATTATTTCCCATGTTAAAATGTTTGTTTTAACTATTATTTTTTCACACAGTCTATTATTATGATTATATAATAGTAATAAATAATATCTGAATATTACATGTTTATTATAATGTGAAACTATATTCAGTTAAACTTGCTTCAATGGTTGTGTGGTCAACGACGTCACTCTTACAATAGACTAGACTACCGATAATGGGGAGATCAAGGTTTGAATCCCGGTCATATGTATTAAGGGTGGTTTTCCCTAAATACTTCTGCATTCTCAATCTTCGAAAATATGGATACACATCTTCTAAATTCAACCTTACTAATCCCTAACGCATTAAAGTAATTACCACATGCACGTATAGCCCGCACTGTGTACTAAGAGGCGGTGATAAAATATACATTAATTAAGTCAAGTTATAAATTAATGGTCAAGTTGTAAAGTTGCTTCTATAACTATTTTTGGATAGACCATAAATTATCTTCATTATAATTCTAAAAAAATATGGTTTAGTTGGCTTAGGTTAATTAAATACAGGCCCTTTCAAATATCAAATTTGATATTTTTTGGAATTCTTGAAGAATAATCTTCAGGATTCAATGTTTCACAATTATTAAATATTCATTTCTTTTTTTTTTTGCTTCGCGTCTTACTAACCGTTTATCCTATTGACTTACACATTTAATTAAACGTCCCCGCCACCCCACCATGTTTAACTCAACGTTCGGGCTATGTGCGTAGTAGGGATAAGGAAGTTAGAACTTAAGGTAGATGTAACCGTATTTTAATGGAGTAAAAGTAAGAGCACATTTAGGAAAATATATCCTCAGTACAACCTGCAAAGATTCTAGCTACAACCATCCCATCGGCACAAAATAATAAAACTGCATGAGCTTGACACTTAGTCTGCGGGATCCTTTGTCTGGCCTGTATGACTATTTACATACATACCTAATCACGCCGTTACCTAACGGGCTAGGTAATAAACTGTGTATATAGCTTAAAAACAACAACCTCTTACTTAATCCATTCTCACTAACATCCTCCAAGCTTCTCTATCCTTGCATACTCCCTTCGCTTCAACAACATCCATACACCGAGTCATACATGCTCTTTTATTCTTAGAACTCCTAATGTTTCTCTTTTTCACACTTTCGTCTACCACATTTAACTACGTCTTACATGGTCTATATCTTCATTTTTTATACACTCACTCTACCTTCATATATTTGCTTCGTCACTCGAACCAACTCATACTCTCAACATGGCTAAATTGTCTTCACATTGACATATTGGATTCCCTTTCTAACCGCCCTCCTTAATCACCCCCGCATTACTGATTATGTCCATTTAATTTTTCACATACACTTCTTGGATATCTATAGATATATATACATTTCTTAGCTATATATAGATGAATAAATGAATATATTCCATGTATATATTATATATATTAAACTTATATATGCATAAATACAACAATATATAAATTATATCTACAGATGCAATATTTCACTAAAATATTTGGGGTACGAAATCCCTTCTTTATCATGGAAAGTGTCAAATTTTATTTGATCAAGGATGAAGATAACGGTGGGATTCAGTGACATCAGTTTTTAGAGGCACACGGCAGATGCGATTTATGAGACCAAACCCCCTTCTTTATGGGTCCATTACAATAGATTTAAGATTCCGTGCCCAGCCACCCCTCCCCCCAATCCCCTTCCTAAGAATGGGCTTTATAAACAGTTTTCAAAGATATCCCCAAAGAATTTGTTAAGAAAAATATTCACTATCTTCTAATTTGTATGAAATATTTATAATTGTGTATTAAATACTTCAGATTTTCTCCTTATCTCAGCCGTTAGCGCGTATATCTCTTGGTATAAAGGCACTGAATTCGCTTGACAGCATAGTCTAAAATATTTCATGTGTGCTTTTTTTTATCTCTGACTTATTTTAAGGGTAGTAAATTATCTCAGGTGTCAGAGTGTTATACTAATTGTCCTATAATTAAGATAGAATAGCTCGTTAATAGTCAACCAACACATTATTACTAAAGGAGAAATCAGAAGGAACTCTAGCACAAGGGTAATTTTTTGGCCTGTCAGTAGCTAACAAATTATTTTCAATAAAAACTGACCCCGGAATAACTAGCAGAGCAAACTAAAAGATGAGTTATAATTTAGTCAAATACACACAAATATAACGTAGATATTTGTATGGAGTGTACACATCTTTTGTCTTTAAAGTATCAGGATTACTTCTACTTTGGTACAGCTTTTAAGATAGCGCCTCAGTGTAATCTGTCGCAAGGCAGTGTAAACTTTTTGTATATACCTGCGCGTTTCCTCTTTTAAGAGCTATAGACTATCAGATTGAAGCTATTTTGAGAGACATGTAGAGTCTAAACAAAGGACAAGAATAACAGATAAGAACGTTGTAAGCCAGCTCTGTTCTTATTCCTCCAGCATTCAAAGAATATATAAATCAACTTGTGAAACAAAGGCAGCTCCATCCGTCGCATTCATGCAGTCTGCATTGTACTGTACATGTTTAAAATATTTCGCCAATAAAAAAATGTATACTATTTTTTTTTGTTTTTTTTTTGTTTGGTAATGTTATTTAAATTAATTGATTCTTTCCCATATACAGACCCAAAATACACTTAAAAATATATATTTTAAATTATTTTTTGGGTAAAATGTTTATGAAAAGAGCTTTTAAAATATTAAGAGCTATTTGTTAAAATATGTCCGGGAATTGAAAATACCTCTTATATATTATAATGTCAAAGAAAATATAGGCTTATGTATTTACTACACTAGCCACAATAAAAGTTTACGTTCATATCATACCATAAACCCGAAAAGTATTTTTCTGCAATGTCTATTTTTTTTCAGTTTTAAAATGATCTTTTCTTAAACAGCCATCCATATAAATGAAAGTGTAAATAAAAGATGCTAGATAATGTAAACTATTATTATTTTTTAAATAAATATTTGCTTAAAGTCTATAATAACTCTTTTATAAAGACAAGGCATTAAAAACACAGCAAACCCCTTCTTTTATTTAAAATTTTCTTGTTGGCTATAACTAAAAGAAACCATCTAGTTTTTTAACTATCTCAGAAGTAGCTTAGATTTTTTATGAGCTAGTCAGGCAGTCAATAATAGCGTGTATGATACGTAGCTATTGTAATATTATATAATTATATATACTCTTCTAATGGTGGTTAATTAATGACACACACAGAAGCCAGATTCATATATGTAAAGTACACGAAAAGATTTACTTTTATTTACTAAGTACTTCATTGTATTATTAAATAGTAGTTTGCGTTCTATTATTAAAAAACGCACTCATAAAACCGAAATCCTTTAATGAAATTACGTTTTTATCCTTTTACTAAAAAACTAGTAAATTATTATTCAAACATCTTAGTGTATACTCAAATATTGAAACGCTATCATGTTTCGAAATATTCAAATTAACTTATTGGGGTTGGCAAGCTCTTGTTTCACTTTTCACTCCTTTAACGAATGATTAAGGGTGCTGGCAAAAGTCCAGAGGAATTGAATCTGTCCCCCACACCCCTCTTTCCTAAACAAATTTATCATTTTATCAAAAGTATATTTATTCCCCACGTATCATAATCTTAAATTAGGGTTGATGTTCTGTCTTTGTTATGCTTTTCCTGGTTAAGCTACTTTATATATCTTATGGTATGGAGTTTTCATTAAACTATTTAACACATGGATGACTAAACGGTTTAGGTGAAAGGGGTGAGGTGGATAATTTTAAGAATGTTAACTCATGAGCACAATTGAAAAACCTCCCTCACTATATTTGAGCACTGACTTCCATGTAAACAGTAATCTTGTGCAATGTGAATCTAACACCTTAGACAGTGTGCAACTGCGGGTGTATGGTATGTAGCCTAATATTTGAATTGTGTATGTTTTGTTTTAAAAGCACATATTAAAAGGTAGTTTTGCCATTGCTGTGAGCTAAGAGAAAATAGGAACAAGTTTTAAATTTCCTGATCATCTATACATCTATCACTATTTTATCAATAAATAGGAGCGCCTTCGTTGGTTTAAAGAATAATTCCAATAATACATCATCAAACCTACTTGCGACGAAAAGTAAAAAAAGGCTAGTGGCAGATGCATTGTTTTTTTTGTGAAAAATAACTTCTAACTTTTTTCTATTACAGTAGGATATTTTATGTTTGTCCAAGAGAAATAAAACAATAAATTGTGGGATAAATAAGCCTGCTTTTGTGAAGGGTGAGGAAATATGGTTTTCTTTTTCAATGAGAAACGTTTTAAGGTTTCTTTCGTAAACACACAATATAAAGTTGTCTGGAGGAAAATGGAACATGAAAATAAAAATATGACATCTATATAATCAATCTAAAAGTTTTTCCTTCGAACGAGTAACACTTGACAACTATTTTGAGTGCTATACTTCATTCCCGACCATTTAGTTAAAGTTATACTTTTTGTTTGTGTTTTTTTATTACTATTCCGAATGTTTTTTTTTATTTCACATTGTAAAATAAAATTGCGAATTTTGTATTTATCAATATTGCTCTGGAAAATATTTGTCATTTAAAATTTACTGGCCGAGTGTCATATGAGTACTAGATATAAAGGGACCAGGCTGTATGTAATATTATTTCTTATGAAATATTGAGGAAATTTTCAGTTTACACTTTTGTTTAATATGAAATTTGGATGAAATGTTTTAGGTTTAGCACCACTTCTTAGTACCCGTTCGCATTATAGGCCTATGTGCTGGTATTAGAGAGGTTTATTTAGAGGAAGTAATCCCAAATTCGCGTGGAGAGAGAGTATGAAACCATCTAGGAAAAATCACCATCAGTGCACCCAGCCGGGATCGAACACCAATACACCCGTCTTAGGCAGTCTAGTCAGTTGCGTGAATAGCACGTTATAGTGTACGGCCACCGAGGTGGGTGTAACATATCTTGATAGTTATAATAATTATTATTATGATTTTAACAATTATCATCTGTAGTAGCAGTAATAAATTATGAATAATACTTTTTTTTACTAGAATACTCATAAAAAAATTGCTTTAATTTATTTTGATTTTATAAATTATATTTTAAAATGTATTTATTTATGTATCGCATCTTACTATCAAGCCTATACGAATTTTATTTCATGCTTGTAGCATTTTATAATAAGTTACAACGTTCAAGTTAAAGTTCAAATATATATCTTTGGTTTATAAATAAAATTTATATTTATCTTCTTTCTAAACAATACTTACTTTTTTTCTTGTTTATAAATAATACTTGCAGTTAACTATTTAACTTCTGATATGTTGATTTCACTCATCTCCTATTTAACTAAGTATTTTACTCAGCCCTGGAAATACCCTTCAATTATTGTCTTGTGATCTCGCAATAATGCTGAATGGGCTACAGGGAAAAATGAGAAAATATATTACATAATAATATATTTGTTTGTATTGTCCTATCAGCTTACTTTTCATTTATTCTCCTTTCTTATGCTGTATAACTTTGTATGCCTGCCTTGCTCCTGGAGGACGATAAGGGGTTACATGCTAATCGAGCTTGAACGAGGAAAAATTTACTCGCATCAAGATATATTCTGAAAATTAATAAATGACACCTGGACATGGGAATCGAACCCATGACCTTAGGCTTAGTACACCAAAGCTCTTACCACTGAGCTATCCAGGAATCGTCACGTGCCCAGGGTCATTCTTCACTCATATTTTAAGGCATGAGTCTATGATGGACGTGTGGAAATCGTTGGCTACACATGTGTGATTTTATTAAGATCACGAGCTATCAGATAACACAGCCACCTTTGACTCGGTAGTTGGCTTAATATAGCCACATGTACAATTATTATAATTGTAAGGGATATCATATTTTAAGAATCAATTAGCCAAAGCTATTATAATATTATTATCAAGTAGCCAAATCTATAATAATATTATAATAGTTTGGATATTTGATTCTTAAAATTTGCGACCCCTTAACATTATAATAATTGTACATGTGGCTATATTAAGCCAATTACCGAGTCGAAGGTGGCTGTGTTATCTGATAGCTCGTGATCTTAATAAAATCACACATGTGTAGCCAACGATTTCCACACGTCCATCATAGACTCTGCCTCAAAATATGAGTGAAGAATGAGCATGGGTACGGGACGATTCCTGGATAGCTCAGTGGGTAGAGCATTGGCGTGCTGAGCCAAAGGTCTCAGGTTCGATTCCCATGTAATTTTTCAATTTTCAGAATTTTGAATAAGGAAGGTAGAATTTATAGGAAATAAATTCGCATCTGTGTGGAGGGATAAGAGGAAGCTAACTAGGAAACAACATCTCAGTACACAAGGTCGGGATTCGAAACCCGATCTCCTTGTCACGAAAAAATCAGATCCAATTATACTGACGTCCTTTTCCATGTGTCCAACGGTATGAATAAAAACAAGCATTTAAAATAAGATGATAAGAAATTTTACCAGAAGTTTGTAATTTTAAATGTATAAAATCTCAATATTTTTAATGTGCACATAGACCCACTTCAGTGACCGTATGGTCTAACGCTCTATTCTTGTGTTAGATTAGACGTCCGAAGACGGGGGGGATTGGGGTTCAATCCCAGTTGGGTGCACCAAGGGTAGTTTATCCTAAATGGTTTTCCATTTCCCTCCACGCAAATTTTGGTTCACTTTATTTAAATTAAACCTTCCTTATTCCAAACACATTAGTGTAATTATTAAATAGGCGTATAGCCCAAACGGATATTAAGATGTGGTGCTAAAAAGACGCGGTGTTACTGTACACATAAATGTGCAAGACATGTCAATATGGCCGTGAATTTAATAGATTTACTTTAATACATTTTTACACCAAAAAACATGTTACGTATCTGACACTTTTGATATGTGGTGTCTAATTAAAAAAATAAGATGAATATCGTGAAATTTTGTCATGTTGGTTGCTTTAAGTTTATTTGATAAATACTCTAAAAGGTTTTTCCTAAGTCTTTCCAAATTTAAATAACGGCCAGGAACGACGAAATAAATTTTGGAGCTCGCTACACTGATAGTTTTGCGGGTACCTTTCCAGATAGGAACATAGCTGCAATTAAGAAATAAATAAGCTAATAAAACAAATTACTGTTACTATTAAAATATTTGTGTAAGGTTTTTAAAAAAAATAATTTAAAGTATTTAACGCAGTTTCTGAACCGACAGATTATTTCAGCACACGACTTATTAACTCTATTTATAATACCATATATTACTATTCGTTTGGGTATACGCTGATTAACTAACGTATATCTAGAATAGACAAAACATACAGCCACCGACAGCCAATTCATCACCGTGAAAGGTTAAACCCACATTTCTCCTATGATACCTTTTATCAACCATTCCAAGAATTGAACCTGGGACCCTTAGATCGGCAGACAGACACGATACTGACTCATCTAAGGTGACGGACTAATTAATAATATTATATAAGTAATATGTTTGTCTATATTTTATTGTATTTTTTATTAATAATAGCTAATTCTTTCAAATTTTTTGTTAGTGTAAATATTGCCAGACAAGAGCTGAGTTTTTAAGTTGTTAGCTCAGGGGCACCCTTCAGCAGGTACAAGTTTCCCCCTAATACCCGTTTGTCACTGGGCCTACTAATTGTAACACTATGTGTGTAACATTATCAGATTGTGCGTATCAGTGTTACAGAGTTTCATCCAGTTAATGCCACTAATAAATATTCTTTTTTCTCTATCCCAAACCTTGAGAAGAGAAAGTATAGTCATAGTCAAAATATTAAGCTCGATATTTGGATGGATGTACAGGTTTCATGACCCCATAATCCCGAAAAAGTATTTTTTGGCAATGTCTTCTGTTTGTCTATTACTGAGACTAGAGCACAAACCATATTACTGAGCGTGTTAAAACTTGGTAACCAGGGTTTTTATGAGTTTTCTATGATGATTTTTTTAGAAGTATCTATCCAACCCTAGGATTAAAGGTAGTTTAGTTAAGGGTGGAAGAAGAAAAGAAATCGACTTTTTTCAAAAGAAGGTTTAGTGATTTTGACTAAATTTCATATCTAGCCAAGGCGACGTAGAGGTCTAGAGAAAAGTTGTCATACTTCTGTGCTGGGGGTCCGGTGTTCAATCCTTAGTCCCGGTGCAGATTTATATGATTGTCACCTTTCCTTCATCTCTGACAAGACGTGTATTACTCACAATTTGTGAATGTGGGGAATGCCAGGCCTCCACCGTGGTTCGGATTCCACGTTAAACTGTGGGCCCTCCATCTCATCTCACAATCACCCTACCATTACACATTGCCGTAAGTGCGTATAACCCGAACGGGTAGTAAAACGCGGTGCTAATAATTATAGTTATCAAATATAGCTACAGTTTAATATATTTATATAGTTTCAATAAAAAGTTTGCCTGTCATAAGCGTTTCACAATGTCTACCGCACGCAGGGGACTGAAATTTAAATATTAGTATCCCCTATTTACGAACATATGCACTTTAAAGCAGGAATTTTAAATTTTGGATTTGATTTTTAAAATTAATTAAAAACTGTGTCGGAAGAAATAAAACGAAGATCTTCTAGCTACAAATAAAATGCCAACTCTCATTTATCCACGAATATGAATTTGCGAGTAATTTACATAATCGTAGATTTAATTTTTTTTTATCATATATCTGCAACTATTTTTAATACGAAATAACTTATCATTACCAATTTGTATTACTAGCTATTCAAATTATCCGGCTACGTAATCAGTACACTTGGCTAAGGACCTAGGAGTTCCGGGTTCAATTCCCGGTGGGTACATGTGGTATTTCTTTATTGAGATTAATAATTATTATTAGTACCATGTGCTACTATCCGTTCGGGTTATACGCACATATGTAATGGTAGGGTGATCGTGAGATGAAATGGAGGACTTACAGTTTAACGTGGAATCCGAACCACGGTGGAGGCCTGGTATTCCACACATCCACAAGTTGTGATTAATACACGTCTTGTCAGAGGTTAAAGAAGGGTTTGGCAATCAGGTAAATCTGTGCCGGGACCGAGGATTAAACCCCGGATCCCCAGCACAGAAGTCCAATACCTTAACCCTAGGCTGCCAGGTCGCCTGAGATAAATAATCATCACAATGGTCACCGAGGGTTGGTTAGTTAGATTTAAGTTACGCTTAAGATTAACACCTCAATAATCACTATCATCAAATCTACTCATTGAGGGTACGACCTGTAGCTAACCTCTTATGGAGTATCCTGGACAATGCTCTGTGACCCCATAGGGGCTAATAGTCTACAAACAGGTGACCGAACTGGATTTCGTATGCCCCTTGGTCAGTTATGCCATAATCTGTTTAAAAAATTATTAAATATAAAAACTTTATACAAAATATATTTTATTAGAACCAATAGTTTCTGAGATATCGTCAAATATTCTTTTTTTAAATTTAGGTTTGGGAACTTAATTGTTATGCTCTTTGGTGAACAGAGATATTAATTTTCCGTTATGTGTTTCTGTAACAGATTATATTGCTTCATTCTCATTATCTTACGAGTATTGAATACATATATTCATTTTTAGGCAAAGGAGTGAGTAAATCTGTGAGTTACATTTCTTTAATATAGCCTATATTGTTACCAAATTACTGCCTTTTTTTTAAACAGTTTATAATATTAAACTGTTTTCACTACGAAGTCCATTAAAACAATTTTTTATATCCAATATTAACATTATATTTAATTTATGAAATTGTAACATTAGAATGAAATATTGACTGAATTAATGAATCATTTTACTATTCATTAGAAGGTCTATATAAAATATTTTTAATTTCAGAAGTACAAATATTATGTTATCTTTTTTTGTATAGTTTACAATTATTTTGGCTCTTTGAGTATACATCGCAACAAATTTCAAATATTTGGTTTTGTAGCAGCGCAATTGATTTGTCTAAAATAACAAGATCACTTTATGTTTTCCCATTCCAGTGGCATCAAATGATCCAAGCATCGGGTTAACGTTAACCCAATATCTATTTTCCAATAACAGGAAATATCCCCAAATGGGAAACTCCATTTCGCACCGTAGTAAGCTCTTGGAAGAACGTTGCCCTCTTTCGGTCTAGTATGGAAAATCAGCTGGAAAAAGAACGGAGTAGGTTTTTATACATGGTGTAGTGGACTTTTGAGAATGAAGACTGGGATGCAATCCAGCTGGGTGTACTGAGAAATAGTTTTTCTATAATGTTTGTGGTGTTAAAACATATTTGATTAAAAACGTAATCCCTTTTATGGTATTATGCAGGAGGTGTGGTTTATTTATATTATACAGAGCTGAAGGTCAATTTGTAGGTCTCATCTAGGGCACATGGAACCAAATAGGCCTTAAGGAATGACACTAAGCCACTAATAAATTAAAAATAGCCTTTAGTTATTTTAAAATGATGACTTGAAGCTTGAATATTTGACATTATTTAATTTAACGTATTTTGATTTAACCACGTTCATTCTTTGGTTGATTTTAGTTCTACATAATCTGACATACATCTATCTTTCAAGCTCGAGTTTAAACAAATGATAAAAATAATACAATATTTGAAATATATAGAGTTGATATAATACTAAATTTATATATAAAACTCACTAACCTTCCATAATATCAACTAATGTTTATATAATTTAAGCTAAGGAAGAGATTTTTTTTAAATGGTCTGAATACATATTCACTAAAAGCCGTTCTCATCTACACTTGTTTCCAGGTGGCATAGAGGTTCGGGATCGAACTCCGGCTAGACATATCGAGGGAGTTATTTTTATTAATGATTTCCCAATTCACACCGTGCAAGTGCAGGCACATTTTATCTAAATACTAACTTCCTAATCCCTACCCCATTACTATAACTAAATGAGGTTATGCGGGATTTATGATAATATGTGGAGGAAAAAATACAATTATTTAATTTATTATTTTTTTTATCGGTTAAGATCTGGCATAGAAAATGTATTAGAGTGTTTTGATGCTGGACTTCAGACGATTTCCAATATTATCCGAGTTAATATGGATCGAGGCCCAGTGAGGATAGATGTGTGTAATCTCGTATTGAGAAAGCAGGTATATTCCATTCACGGTAGGAATTACTCTCTGAAAGGTCTTTTTTCCTACCAATATCCTATTATATAATAGATTTCTGGTAGGGAAAAAGGCCTTTCAGAAAACCATTCCTACGGTGAACGGACTTTACGTAGGGTACGATAGATTCGAATTATCTCAAACATAAACATGTTGCGAGCATATGTGTTAGGAACCAAACCTGTAGGCCAACTATTTATTTGTGACTGGCAATTTTACATTTGTTTATTTTACTAACAGGGCCTAGACTTCTCTAATAAAAAATAACCTAAAAATGAGCTAAGTGTTTGAAAAAAAACTAATTCAAAACTTAAAAGCTGGCCCAACCAAAAACTCATATTAATTGCACATGATTAAATCAAACACGTACTTTGCAAATGCCAATTAAAAGATAATATATCGACTAATCAATGACAAACCTTTAAGAACTAAAGCATTTCATTCTGATAAATATATTATTGATTAAAAATATCTGCTTCAGAAGTAATAGCTATCGTCTCCCAAACTCCGGTTTAATATCAGTGTCTCACCAGAGGAATGTGCATTTTCTAACGATACAAACAATGAGGATACAAAGCTAATGAGCTAATTACTTATATTTTTCTCTCATTCCGACCACTATGTGTTTAAAAATATATATGATTATTTGGTCTCTATTTTATTTCCATGTTATCTGAGTACATGTTTAAGTATTAAAAATAATAATAATATATCTTAAAATTACAATTTACATATTTTAATGTCAATTTTGATCTAAGAATATGTTTATCCATAATATATCTTAAAATAATGTTTGCAAAACCTTGTAGTCTAATTAATAATACATTAAGAAATAGTAGCCCCAACTATCAGAATCTCCCCTACTTATGCATTAAAAAAATATCGATTTAATAAAATGTATCTATTCAACATGAATAACTAAAAATGACTCAAAAATGACGCAAAAAAAATATGGCCCGAAGCTCCAAAATCACAATATATTATAAAATAATGAATTATAAAGAATATTAACCTAGCCATACATCCTAATTTCAATGTTGAAATAATCTGACTACAATTTAATATTAGTTAATAAAGAACGACAAAAGTTATAAGTTTAATTCCTATTAAAATCATAATGATTAGTTAAAAACTAAAAAAAGAGTGCTAGAAAGTATAAAAAGTAAAAAAAAGTTAATTCTACTTTAAAATAACTTTTTTTTATCTAAAGATCCATTCTTTCTCATTTTCTAATCATACCTTTCTACCCAACTCTCACCAATACGCTTTAGCAGACTGGTTCAGGGGGTGGAATCCTAGTCTGCAGTAATTACAAAAGAATAGGAACAACGACAAAGAGATAACCGGGCATTGCAGACAAGAGGAAAGTCCTGGGAAAGAAAGGGGAGGGAAGAGAAATAAATTGCTTCTATCGAATCCAACAACTACCTCTAATCCACTTTTCAATAAAGCTTATTTCCTAGGTTTCTTTCTAACCATTCTCGCCCTTCAAGAACAATGGAAAAGGGCGAGTTTTAAGCTTATTTAACTAAATTAGCAGAACCTTTTTGAAAGAGGGGTTGAATATGAATTAGTAAATTCTTAGGTGTAAAATAGTCTGAAAATCAAAATTAACAATCATAACTAGCAGGGCAGGAGAAGCGTTTTTTTTTTACAGAAGAAAGTAATCCTGCCAGATATGCTTTTATAAACTTTCAAATATAGTGTTATATTTTTCTAAAATTTTAATGTCTGCAAAAAGATCAACACAGTACAGTCGGTTAAGAACTTTATATCCAAAACTTTTTGGTCAGTTGACAATTATCTATAATAAATTCAAACGTTCAAACGAGACAAAAAGAAGGAGTTAAATTTGAAATCTTTTTTGTTTAAAGCTCAAATTTGCACTGAAATTAAAATAATCGTAAGTACTGTACATATATTTATCGTATTAAGACATAGGTTTTATTTTTAAGAAATAATACTAATTTGCATACACAAAAAAAGTTTCAACTATTTACATATTTTGCTCTTTTATATTTAAATAATTTGGAAATTTTACGCATAAAGAGATAACGTGGATCCAGAAATAATGTAAAAAAATAAATGGTATAGCTCATTCGTACAAACTTTCTCATGTGGTCTATATTATAGCTTGGAACAAAATCTTCAAAAATAAGGTTTTTCAGTAAGCTACCCCTATGAAAATTACCCTCATGTTTAAAATTACAAATACCGATTTTAACCAAATAATTAAAGCCATTTTTAAAAGCTTTCAAATTTTTACAAATATATTATCTATAGACGAATATTATACATCAAAATAAAGCATATAGTATTATTATTTTGTCCTGCAAAACGTTTCTTAGATATATATTTAAAACAAAATATTTAGGCCTAAGGCCATTTTAAAATGATTTTATATTTTAAATAATTGGTTTTTAATAAAGTGTTTTAATTTGAGTGTTGGATTCAAAATAAATAACAAAACAGCCCGTGGTACAACTATATAATATCTATATATCAAGTTTGAAAAAAAGTCATCAATCTATCTCGACTCTAGTCTCAGGGACAGCAAAAAAAAATTCAAGACCCCATTCTTTGGATTGGGGTCACATAAAACGTAGAGATTTATCATAATATCTAGGTCAAACATTTTCAAGATCTTGATATTTATTTAATGGAAAAGTTTTTTTACAAGTATTAAAATTAATAAAAATGTATAGCTATTTTCTGGANTAAGACAACAATGTCATTTTACCAGGTTTTGTAGTGACTGGAAGTTCGATATTCAAATGCAGGCCGGTTGAACTGAGGTGATTTTACTAAATACTTTTCCCCCCTCCTTCTTTATACCTTTCTTTCTAATTATTATCCTATTTGTGTAAATATTGATATTACTTGGATTAGTAGAAAAACGTTTAGCACAAAAACAAATAATTCACTAAATGTTCTCTAGCCTACAGTAACTCACAAACTACACATTTATGTCCTCACCATATGTTTAATTAAAATTTATAAGTATTCAACTTCTAATATCCAAGACATTATTTAACTTACAAAATAATGTTCTTATCTTAGTTCTATTCTAACTAAAAACACTTAATCTGAGTGTAAGTTGGATCTAGATCACCAGCATTCTATTATTAAGAGTGGTGGTGTAAATAGGTAACGAGCTTGACTTGACACGGGGCGAAAGTTACTGTCATGTAACACATGACGGCTTACTACAGAATCTGTACACTAGTTGGACCTAAACAAGGTGGACTGACCAATTGCAGTACACACTCACCACCTCCTTCTCCTCAGATATAAAACAAAAGGGGTTATAAAAATATTGTAGAAAATAAATACTACTATAATATAGGTTGACTGATCTGCAGCGTTTACTCTTGATGGATAAAATTAAACATATAATATATAAATATATAATATCAATCTAATAGACCTATATTAAGACACGATGCTAAATATAATATTATTTACGCAATTGTGGTCAACGTTGACAAAAAATTAATATTTGTATACTGTTTAAACTTTTATTCTTCTTAAAACCATACAATAACTTGTATAATATTCTTGTTGTTTGTGGTAAAATAAATCAGAATAGCAACCTTGTACTGGCTCAAAAGCATGCTAAAAAATTGGTAAATACATTCTTATTAATTTTTTAAAATGCGTTTTACTATCTGCCCTTAATCTCAACATTTAACTATACTAATGGGATAAAATTGAAAAAATGTAGTTCTTTATAGAACCCCGTTATATTACTAAAAGTTTGGTTTGTACGCTTATGTATTAATTACGATAATTGTTTTAGGGATTAGTTAGGTTATACTTATAGGAAGTGTACCCACATTTGCCTAGAGGGAAGGGGGGAAACTATGTAGGAAAAACTTCCCTCAGTATACCCAATCGAGATTCGAACCTCAATCTCCCCGTGATCGGCAGTCTAATCTACTGCGAGAGTGAAGCGTTAGACCACGCGGCCACCGAAGAGGGTAAATGTAGAGTTATTATAAGGTGAATTTAAACGCCTTTGTGAGGGTGGATTGTGGGAAACCCCTTAGGGAAAATCATCCTCAGACCACCCAGCCGAGATTCGTACTCAGTACTTCCTATCACCGACAAACCAGACTAAACGAGCTTGACGTTTATACTGCGTGCCCATTGATGCGGGTTGGTCTTTGTTAAGTCCCAGCCGGACACATCAGATGATTCTGACACAATATACTCGAGCTAATTCTTTCTGATTAATATGCAATTAAGATGCCATAATTATCTATCTATATCTATCTCTAATAGGAAGTGTATATTATTCTTGCTAGACCCAATCTCCAAATAAAAACAGTAGAAATGTAAAATAGTTAAAGTATTTTTTGTATTGAAAAAAAATACTGTGTATACAAGTTTTGAATTACTAGCAAAATGAACAGGGATTGTAATATTTAAATTAAATTTAAAATGATTGTAAAATGTTTGTTTTAATAAAATTTTATACTTGTAATTAGTTTTTGATATCAATTAGTTTCTATTTGTAAAATATTTCATGTATAATTTTTAAAAAAAATTGCCATAATTTTATTCTATATATTATATATTAGTTAATAAGTTTTTAATAGTTTATTGTTGATATTGTAATATACGTTTTTTTTTCGCAGGGATTCTTATTAAGTACGAATTTTTAGTTAGTGTTGTTTGGGGAAGAAGGCTTACATGTTGCAATTGTACTAACCAAAGTTTTTTGTTTTGTTGTTAGTTAGCTTAGAATTATCGAGCAAGGATTTATAAAAAAGTGGGCGATTGGATGTTGAACGTTCTAAAATGATATACTTTTGGTGCTGCTTAGCTATGCAAAGAGCGGATAAAACTTATTTTATGAATATATTTTACTAAATAAAGTTAAAAACAAATATGTCTGACAGTCAAAGAATAAGATTTTTGTTTTCTTTTTTTGTGGTAAATCTATGATAACACTATTAATGACTTAATTTTAAAAGAAGGGAAGAGTAGGCTAGTAATTAGGAAATGCGCCAGCATTATTTTAATTGGTACAAATTAATTTATTAACCACGACAACTTTATGTGGGCGTGACTGTACGAAAAACAAGATTCATGTGTGTGTGACTCTTCCCACGCTCTACTCGCTGACAGCGAGCGGACATAAGCTGACGTCTTCCCGACCTTTATCTCAGCCGTCACGGACCGTTATGATTCTCGCACGTGAGATTCCTTCCCCTTTCGCATCTCCCCCCGCCCCTCTCTCTAAGCCTCCTTTACAAAAAAAAAATTGGTTGAAAGAGGACTCGTGGCTGGTAAGATTCGCGTCCTGTTACTTTACCCCCAGCCCCTCACCACTTTTCATGATTACCCTGGAGAAATGCTCTCAATGGTGAGTTTCTTTTAGGGGTGAGAGGGAGGGGGTGAGTGTGAGAAAAACCCTTCTTTCATAGCGGTAGGTTCTCAGGTAACACGCATCATGTTTTCGAATATAACATTTGATTAAAGTTACATGGATAAACGAATGCGATTCTTCTTTCTTTTTCTATGTCTCAATCTCGCTCTCATTTTGGTTTAATATCATTGGATATGTAGGCCTATATATGTGTAGGTATACATCATCCCTGTATATAATGTTTCATAATATAAACTTGTATGTATGTGGAAAAAATAACCCAGTCACGAGGCGTGACTATATATGTCTCAATATCGTGTTCAGATATACAATTAAAATAATTCCTATTACCAGTCGCGTTGTTTGTTGCCAGGTTTGTTTAATGAGAAGAGCTACTTGGTCACCTTTTACTATTATTACTATATACATATTATTTTTAATTATTATAATAATAGTACGTACATACATATAAATAAGAACATGATATTTTAATAAGTTTTTTTTGTAAGAATAGGCATTAGTATTACTTTAACTCAATTAACGACCATATTATTATTGTTATTATAATCTGGGAGTGTATGAGATGACAAATATACGTAAAACATTAAACATATTATTTTTAGGTAAAAGGGTAAATTAATGATGACTGTGTTTTTAAACATTTGAATATTTTAGAGAATGGCTCTAGCAATTTGGTTCAAAATGTGTAATTTTTACAGTGTTTACATTATAAATAATTATATATTGGTATATATAAATATCATTAATTTTATAGCAGTTAACTGATGACTGAGTAATTAAAAAAATTACAATGGTACTATTTTACTTGATTAATTATATTTTTAAGTCTTTTTTAATACGTTAATTTAAAGGTAGTTTACTTAATATAAATTATAGAAGATATCAAAAAAATTAACTTGTAGATTGAGCTTACATTGGGTCTCTGGGAATAGTTTTTCATGTTGAATAAAATTACGTTTTTCATTTTACAAACTACAAATATTTGTACGGTATCTTGCAAATAAATTATTTTTGAAAAATTGAAATTTATTACAAAAAACTTTAACAATTTGGTTTAGAATGTATTTATAAACGATATTTATTGGGATTAACAAGATTATGTGTTTGTTTTTACAAGTAAAGCTTACTTAAGAGTAGTTTAGAAAATATTTTTTTTTTAAACTTTCTTCAATGTTATGATACACAATATGAGAGTGTGCGATCGTGTAGTACCATTTATTTTCAGTTGTTATAGAAAATAACATTTTTTCTCAAAATAATTTAAATATTGCTTCGGTAGATTAATCTATTTTAATTATTGAATATATGTCATGAACAGAACATTTTTAATCGAAGAGAGAAAGTGTTGATTATATTTCTCAATGCCCATGCCAAATATTCAATAGCTGTTGAGATTAATATGTGACCTACTTCGGTGGCCACATTAGTCTAGGGCGTTACTCTCGCAATAGAATAGACTGCCGATGCCAGGGCGATCGGGGCTCAAATCTCAATGGGTTTTACCGCGGGTGGTTTTTCATTAATGGTTTTCCACTATTCCTGCACGCAAATGCGGATGTACTTCCTTTAACATTCAACATTTCTCATCCCTTTCTTGCTAGCGTAATTAGCACATAATTTGCGTAATAATCTGAATAAGCGGTAAATGCAGTACAAAAAAGTTTAGAAGATTAAACTAAAGCTATCTACTAAACCAACATTAAATTTGCTTTGGCCAACAACCCGAAACTGTATCTGTGAATTGCTTACTTAACTTGGTACATCACTCAGTGGTCAGGAATAATTAAAAACACGTTCCTATCTAAGGGATGTAGAGCTGAGCTTATTCCTGTTTGGTCAAATGGGGAACGAGTGGGTTTAAACATTTAAAAGGAAGGCCTACTTTTTAATCAGCTATGGTTACCATGGCAACACACAGTGGCGCGTCACTCGTTACTTATATCCAAACTAACGTCAGTAAAAGTATTGAGCTCCCTTGGCTACGAGATAACTGGATAAGTATTGCGAGAGTAAGGGCCAGTTTCATAGTCAAATTTAGTACGCCTCAAGTGCGGCGCTACACTAAATACATGACGACACCTACCTAAAACAGAATGGAATGGGCTAGTTTCCTATGCGAGAACGGCTCATTCCATTCGAGTTTAGGTAGATGTCATCATGTATTTAGTGTAGCGCCGCACTTGAGGCGTACTAAATTTGACAATGAAACTGGCCCTAAGAATGTATTTTATGTTTTTAATTTTTGATAACATTGTGGATAAGTCGTCACCTGCTATTGTCATATTTGGTTACAATCCTTCTTAAGTTGGCATTATCATCTATACATACCTTGATAATACAAATCAAAAACAAGTTTAATTCTTTTACTATCGTGCCCTGTCAAATATTAGGTAGACTATAATTTGTTAATCCTAAGAGGTATCCAGCAGTTATATCTTGATGAATAACACTAAGTTATATTAAAAAAGTAAAAAGTAAGCGTGCTATTTTTCAGGATGAATGAAGTGTAGATTATGTTTATCCCAAAAAGTAACACGCTTATCCTTTTGGTTTTTAATTATATTGTAACTTATATTATTTATTTGTGGTATTTAACGTGCTCTTTATGAACGGACTGCTTATATCAACACACGAACGAGGTCGAAAGGGCCTATCAATTTTTCTGGAAAAGATATTTTCATATTTCCTGCAGGATTCTTTTATATGCCACAATTGACATGGGACCGACATCTTTACCTTCTCTCCGAATGAAGTTGTGCCAAGGCAAACATATATAACACGAGTATAATGTTTTAGGCCATTCAATCACTGCTGCTTTAATTCATTTCCTATTATATGTCTTACTACAAGTCTGAAAAATGCGCACACGTACACTAATAGAATAGAGTCGAGGTTTTTTCCGCATTTGCATGGAGAGAGTGGATAAAAAATTTATGAGAAATGATCCTAAGTAAACCAAGCCAGGATTTCTCAACTTCCCACCACTTTCAAATCAGACCAGATGATCTTAACATTTAGTCCGCCTACTTACCAATGTCGGTACTTATACGACAAAACATATAAATTTGAAAATATGTATTGCCTTCTCTCAATATATATGTGGTGATATTAAGATATATATATATATATATATATATATATATATATATATATA